>JAVTVY010039260.1:0-16643 GCA_036873755.1 Hanleya hanleyi | reverse complement strand
CCCTCTCTACCCCAAACACCTTCATGTACTGCCCCAAAATGGCCACTTTACTTACTACAACCAACTGCGCATGCGCAGATTGACGCGACTTGCATTCAAAAACACGCCATTCTAACTCTACCCCACACAAGCTTCACTTTGACACCCTCCACGACCCATTCGAACCAAGGATGGTGCCTCTCTACCCCAAACACACCCCTACATAGCACCCAAAATACCCCTTTCGCTACTACTCGTCCTGATGACGTCACCGATGATGTCACAGATGACGCGGACATCCCTTAAATCGGAATGTACACCCCGAGAACTACAAGATGACACCTTCCAGGACGCATTCGAACCGTGAATAGCCCATCTCGACCCCAAATACCGTCATGTACTGCCCGAAAATGGCCACTTTCGCTACTACTCGTACCGATGACGTCACCGATGACGTCACAGATGACGCGAACATCCCTCAAATCGGAATGTACACCTCGAGAACTACAAGATGACACCTTCCAGGACGCATTCGAACCGTGAATAGCCCATCTCGACCCCAAACACACCCCTACATAGCACCCAAAATGCCTGTTTTCTATACTACGGGCCAGGCTGCGCATGCGCAGACTATTGAACACGGACGAACCATTAGTGTAGTCAAGTGCTCCTCCACGAGAGCTTCAAAACAAGACCTCACTCGACCCCATTGGACCATTAGGGACTCACCTAGACTCCAACATGTCCACCCCGTATGGGCCTATACACCCATAGCCATGCAGTATAGGCCTACCCAGGCCTCGGTGACTTTTTTCAAAAATTTCACCGATTCGCTCCGCAACACTTCCTATCGTGTTCTAAATGACGAGACGAGTAAAACGAGACCCCACAACCCTACCGCAAATGTATAGAAGTACGTTTCCCAGGGGGCAAACATTGATCCTATACCCTCAGTATGGGACTATATGGGGTTCGGTGACTTTTTTCAAAAATTTCACCGATTCGCACGGGGACACTTCCTATCATGTTCTAAATGACGAGACGAGTAAAACGAGACCCTACAACCCTACCGCAAATGTATAGAAGTACGTTTCCCAGGGGGACAAACATTGATCCTATACCCTCAGTATGGGACTATATGGGGTTCGGTGACTTTTTTCAAAAATTTCACCGATTCGCACGGGGACACTTCTTATCATGTTCTAAATGACGAGACGAGTAAAACGAGACCCCACAACCCTACCGCAAATGTATAGAAGTACGTTTCCCAGGATGGTCCTATACCCCCCATACCCCATATAGGCATTTTCCAGTAATTTAGGATAAAGTCCGCGTTCCGTATTTTTTCAGGAAAAATTTTACATGCACCCACCCATGCTTGAAATATATTTCACTTTGATACCTCATACAACTTCATCGGCCCATTAGGGGCTCCCCTAGCTCCAAAACGTCTAGCAGGACCCATACAAGGTCCAGTTTTCGACACTAGGTGACCACATTCCGACGAAATGGCCAGTTTTCGACACCGGATGTGCCGCCATCTTGAACATACGTGCCGCCATCTTGGATATGGCCCATAATGCACCGGGTCAAAATACTCGCTTCTGATTGGCTGAGAGCTCTGTGACGGATTTGAAATACTCGCTTCAGATTGGACGAGAGCTCCGCATTGCGTCTGCGCATGCGCAGAATGATAATCCTACCGCACACCCAACCCATCAGATGCCCCTTCACGAATGCTTCACATGGATACCTCATACAACTCCATCGGTCCATTAGGGGCTCCCCTAGATACCAAAACGTCTATTTCCATACCCTTGGGCCACCGCGCATGCACAGAACGCCGATAGTTCAACCCCATACCCAGCCCATTAGATGCCCCTTCACGAATGCTTCACTTTGATACCTCACTCGATCCCATTGGACCATTTGTGGCTCCCCTAGCTCCAACACGGCTATTTCCATACCCTTGGGCCACCGCACATGCGCAGAATGTCGCTAGTTCAACCCCACACCCAGCCCATTAGATGCCCCTTCACGAATGCTTCACTTTGATACCTCACTCGATCCCATTGGACCATTTGTGGCTCCCCTAGCTCCAACACGGCTATTTCCATACCCTTCGGCCACCGCGCATGCCCAGAATGCCGATACTTCAACCCCACACCCAGCCCATCAGAGGCTCCCTCACCTAGGCTTCACTTTAATACCTCACTCGATCCCATTGGACCATCAGGGGCTCCCTAGCTCCAACACGGCTATTTCCATACCCTTGGGCCACCGCGCATGCGCAGAATGACGCTAGTTCAACCCCACACCCACTCCATCAGATGCCCCTTCACCTAAGCTTCACATGGATACCTCACCCGACCCCATTGGACCAGTAGTAACTCCCCTAGCTCCAACACGGCTATTTTCATACCCTTAGGCTACACGAGTTGTCTCCCTTGCGTCAATGTGTGCAGATGGCGCTACGGTCGACGCCGTGATATGGAAAGGGCATCCCCACACCATCCTGGAGCCGCCATTTTGTTTGTTGTTTTCTTGCGGAGATATACGGGACAATAAACACTCGACCCTAGGGTGGTACAGATGCTAGACTGATCCTATTAACATGGTACAACACCTATAGATTATGTTTATTACTATTATATGGCTTAGAGGTTTTTTTTGAGGGTAATGTGAGGGTTTTTTCTCCCCGTGACGTCCCCACCGCCTCGTTTGCTCCCTTGCGCCGTCTAAAAACACCGCCATTTTACAAGTAATTAATTAAAATTAATTAATTAATTAATTAATTTATTTCCCATCCTCCGTATGGCAGAACTGTACAACCCAGAACAAGTCTAGACATGCCTTGATCACGTGATCGTCATTGGGAAACCCCCACTGGGGAATCCCCTCCCGTGACCTCCCGGTTCCGCCACACTCCGCCACAAAATATGCTGCGCACGCATCAAAAAGGGACCTGTAATGCCGTTATACTACTACTTATGTTACTACCGGTACAATGTATGTTTGTTACGAACATCCCCAGTCGTGATAATGTGACTAGGTGGAGTATCATAGCTGCCTACGGCACGGTAGGCCTACTTCAGTGAGGCAGCATAATAAACAAGCAGCCAGAGGATGCTAGGTCCCCCGCCAAAATGGCAGCAATATTTATAAGCGCTGTCGGTTTCAGAAGATATTCATGAGGATGGCAACAGCTACTGCACAGGCGTAAGAAGCAGAGGGGTCTTTCCACCTTCCCAGGTTTTGAGATCAACTCCGAATGGCTGACTGAATGTTGATTGCTACTGTAATATATTTTCTTTACCATGTAGCATGAAATTATGTAACCGAAATGCAACCCCAAGGGACAATTCATGGCATATTATCTGCAAACTAAATTTGACAAGAATATGAAGGCATCCTCAACCTATTGCCCAGAAACCAAATCTAGACTTTGCCACAAGGAGTCACCACCTGTAGGTGCAAGCAGGCAAAACACAATCCCAAATGACATCTCATGTCATGGTATCGGCATATGAACTTTGAAACTCTGAAGAGGGGTCCTCAAGCTATTGCCGGTACTAGATGCCCACCGGTGTTCATGTTATTTGGGGCGGGTCACATATGAATACAAAATTTGAGAATAATCTGATGAGCAGTTGCCAAATTATTGCCCGGAAACAAATTTTTCCACCAGGAGACGCCACCTGTAGGCAGAAGCGGGAAAAATACAATCCCAATACAATCACATGGTATCGTGAGGACATCTGCATACCAAATTTGAGAAGAATCCGATGAGGGTCCTCAAGTTATTGCCCAGAAACCAAATTTAGATTTTGACACCAGGTGACGCCACCTCTAGGCGCAAGTCAGTGAAATGCATTATCAAGCGACATCTTATGTCACGGTACATTCATACAAAATTTGAGAAGAATCCGATGGTCAGTTCTCAAGTTATTACCCGGAAACGAATTTGTGATGTTGCCATCAGGTGGCGCCACCTGTGAGTGCAAGTGAGCGAAAGGCAATCCCAAGCAACAGCTCCTGGCATGGTAAATGCATGCCAAATTTGAGAAGAATCCGATGAGCCGCAACGTTTCTCATGTTACCCAGAAAGGTACATATGTAGGATATTTCAAAGAAATTCGACCAAGTGTTTCTAAGTTATCACTTGCAGCATGGAATAATGGAATGAACTCTAGTGGCGCCACCTCCGGGTGGATTTTGCTGAAACGCACCACCAACGGTGTTTTGTCGCAGGGAATGCATTTACCAAATTTCGAAGAAATCCGACAAATTGTTCGGAAGTTATCGCTCGCGAAGGATTTGAACAAACATGAACGGACATGCATTAAAGATTGGAACAAGACCCAGTGGCGCCACCTACAGGCGGATCTTGCTGAAACGTAATACCAGCGACGTCTTGTCGCAAAGAATGCAGATGCCAAATTTCGGAGGAATCCGACAAAGCATTTAGGAGTTATCGCTTACGCAGTATTTGCACGGACATGCACTAAATATTGGAACAAGACCCAGTGGCGCCACCTACAGGCGGATCTTGCTGAAACGTAATACCAACAGACGTCTTGTCGCAAAGAATGCAGATGCCAAATTTCGGAGGAATCCGACAAAGCAGTTAGAAGTTATCGCTTATGAAGCATTTGCACGAACATCCACTAAAGATTGGAACAAGACCCAGTGGCGCCACCTACAGGCGGATCTTGCTGAAACGTAATACCAACAGACGTCTTGTCGCAAAGAATGCAGATGCCAAATTTCGGAGGAATCCGACAAAGCATTTAAGAGTTATCGCTTACGAAATATTTGCACGGACATGCACTACAGATTGGAACAAGACCCAGTGGCGCCACCTACAGGCGGATCTTGCTGAAACGTAATACCAAGAGACGTATTGTCGCAAAGAATGCAGATGCCAAATTTCGGAGGAATCCGACAAAGCATTTAGAAGTTATTGCTTACGAAGTATTTGCACGGACATGTCCGTGCATGCACGGACACATAGAAGCAAGACCCCAGTGGCGCCACCTACAGGCGGATCTTGTTGAAACGTAATACCAAGAGACGTCTTGTCGCAAAGAATGCAGATGCCAAATTTCGGAGGAATCCGACAAAGCATTTAGAAGTTATTGCTTACGAAGTATTTGCACGGACATGTCCGTGCATGCACGGACACATAGAAGCAAGAACCATTTTAAAGTCCCCGGCCGCGTTGCGGCGGGGGACAAATAGAGAAAAAATTGGGACCTCGTACTTGTACTTGCATAGGTACCGTCGTGATATGACTGGAAAATTGCAATCGTTCATCAATCATGATGTCTGTACTGTGGGGATGGAAGGGACATCAAAGGTAGGAGCTTTTTGGTTGGCTCAGCCGAATAACACACCACGCTGGTCGAATATCTTTTAATGTCGCCGTGTCAAATGTAGCCGAGTGGACATGACTTCGTTCGTTCCAACGAAAGAAGCCATGTCAACTTGGCTGGGGCAAATGGAGACCGTGATCCTCTCAGACGGTGGTTCTTCAGCTGTACGGTTATTCAATTGCGCGGACCTAGAAGCCGCGTCTTATAAAGCCATTAAATATTCATAACATGGGCTCTGTGAACACCAACTTCAATTGAAATCATTTAGCGATAGGATATCGATTTATTAAGAAAATTGTTGAGAGATGGCTGATATTCACTGGTGGAAATCATTGTCGTTGACCTTAAAGTCTACGTTGGAGAGTCTGACATCTTTTCTACAGTATCGTGAATTAAATTAACACTCGAATACACATATTTTTAAGCCAAAACGATTGCAAAAATTTAAGTGTTACAGATTCATTACGTCATCTCGAGTAAGGAATCTGCCCGCCCCGCCACCCTAGACAGTGTTTCCATGGATAGAATACGCCAGCTTGTGCCTGTCAGCCAAATCAGCAGGTTGGCAAAACGATATGTTCATACAAAGTGAGATTCAGATTAGTTTACAGCGTTAATTAAATGGTAGTCTTGGTGTAGATATAATTTATTCCGTACATGGTACAAGAAAGGAAATCTATGCAGAGCAAGCTGTTTATTTTTACAAGCTCAAACGTCGACAACTAATTAAAATGGAGAGACTTTTGATACACTATTCACACATTCCATGTCTGGGATCTACAGTGCTACAAAAAAAAGTACCGGTATTTCGGTTATTGACAAGAAAGTTCTTTGTGAACGAAGACTGCCTTTGAAATGTCGGGTCTGATGCCTGTATTCAATCTGCAAACCAAGCTGGTATGATATTATATCTGAGTTTACTGAGATTGGCTTGTATTGAGATTCCAAGCGAGGATATCTGAGATATAAGATATATGAGATATATTAAACTCTTTGGTGATTATTCATTCTTCATTTCAACAATGTGGTTGAAAGTTTTACATGAAAGGGGTCCGTTCTCCCCGAGTTTCAGAGAAAGAAATGAATTATAATTTTTAATTCAACCACTCGGCATCAGCATTGGTACCCGAGAAGTCTCACTTTCGTGGGACAACAACACGTCCTCGTGAAGTGACGGGTCAACAGACCAAGGTAAAATTTGACAGGTCACAGTGGTCGCCCTTTGACTGTGTATCAGTTTCTTTCCTGGTTATGAAATACCGGATAGCATCTAGCCGGTGTCTTTCATGTTAACTGCCTATATTGACTTACAACGGTCAGGGGAGCGTATCGATTGTTTATGTTCAAGTGGAGGTGTTCAATGCTGGATCTTACTTGTTCTGCTCAATGACCGATCCATTGTCCGGTGAGACCAAGTTCTGGGCTTTATCAAGATGTCAATTGAAGAAGGACTCTGAAGGTCGGACAATGACAAGTCGGTCTCTGCAAGCTTCTTGTACCTGTGGCGGTCTCTCCGAAGTGATAAAGTAGACCGACATCTCTCTATCTCGAGAACTTCACTGTCGATAAGCTGATATAATTTCGGACTTCAGATCACTTGTCAACCGATATCCAAGATAAGACCGCTGGGCACAATGGGTTAATTTAAGGGGTTTATTTGGACCTGTTCTGCCTGCGCGGTCAACCGAAGGCCTACTCGTCCTACATAACTGAAAGTGATACGGTACAGCGATAGGCTGATAACAACAGACATGTTACGTTACGATACCCAGCGGTTCGTCACTGATTACAACCTCCCAGTTTTAGAAAGTCATCTTGGATAAACTGTTGTTTGTATTTCTCTTTTGTAAACGACGTAATTCTAATAGATTCTTCATGTGGAAAATAGGCCCAGATTTCTTCTGAATCCAATAATGTTCGTTTCTTTGGAAATTCGTTAATTAGCTAAGAATTAACAATTCTTCCTTTTTGGTATTCCTCTTTAGTAATGGTATTCAAAGTAAACGCAAGACGGCGGCCATGTATTCGAGCACTTTTCTGCCTCAACGCCTCAATGTCATCTTGATGACATTTGTAAGCTGACTGGAATAAATTTCACATCGCCTTATTCTTGAATTTACTGGGCAATTTCTGCGAAAAAAAATGCAGTGGACCGTGCCATTCAATAAAATTGTATCAAAGCGAGATACAGAGAAAACAACTATGTAAATGTCGTTGTTAAGTAGATTCCCTTTGATCAGTTTTGTGGGTGACAGCTACCAATCACACGGAAATGGCATTTGTCAGGTGACTGATTTCAGGTAACCATCAATATCAGATGACACTTGTGTATCGACATAAAAACGAAAATCAAGCAGATTGCGTGTACCAGTATATAAGCTATGACTGTTAAGAGAAATATGTGCAGAATTGAAATCAGACAAAACAGCAAATCAAATTAAACTAGATATTGTTGGTACAATGGCACGGTCTTTCCATTCCTACCGCAAATGAGTCAATACACTGTAGCTGGTAGCTTTGGTCAGACACGTTTTTCACATTGCTTGTGTAGCCGGAGGTTAATAATGATGACACAACGTCGAATATTGGATGCTACTTAAGTTCTTTTAATGGGATTAAGATTTCGATAGTTGGTACAGATTGTTCAGCGGTACACATTATAGTCTCTTGCGTAGACATTATCCAGAACACTTTACTGCGGAACTAAAGGGTAACGGTATCCCAAAGTCTCAGAGAATGACAATCAGATGAACATAATTTGGCACATCAACTTCAAATTGACCTCCACCCAGCATTACATAAGCAGATTCTCAATTCCGACCAGCTATACCAAAATCAGGTAAGTATCCAGTCCACATCTCTCACAACTTGTAATACTGGACGAAACATGAAGTTAGCAAACACGCACTTCTGGTGGTGTTCGAAGAAAATGGCGCCAGTACATGTCAGAAACAGGTCAGATAACGACGCCCTCTAGTGGATCTACTGGTGCCTAGGTTATCCTATACAGTGCAAGGGGGATAATGCTCAATGACTTGAGCCGTAATTAAGACGATAAGGTACATGGGTGATAAACAATTATACCACTGCCCACAATCTCCCCTGCTACAGTCGGTGTCCTCAACGACCCAACAATCTTCACAACATACAAATAGTTAACTCATAGTGGGTACAGAAACAAAAACATAGTTACTTACAATGCAGAGCTACTAACTAGTTAGTCTTAGCAGAATCAGTCTGTAAAAGAAGCTTTCCTGCTTCTTGGATGACGCGTGCAGCAAGGTCTAAGATTGACTGGTGCTGAGCAGGTATGTCTTCATCTGCTGGCACCTTAGTTACCTTCTGCTGCACAACTGAACGAGGCTCGTGGTGTACATTGCCATGTTTGCCTGCTGTGGGTCGCGTCGTTCGACGAGGTTGCACCTCAGTATCAGATCCTTCGCTAGCAGCATCATGAGACGAGCTGGAGTCATAGGAGTCAGTTCCGACAATTACCATCCCAGTACCCTCATCAGATGAATCTCCACTCTTCTCTAGTTTCTGTGCAATGAGTCTGGGTTTTGCAGGTTTCCCCAACTCAGTCACGATGTCTTGCTTAACAGGGGGACAAAGACGAATCTCAGACCGATGAATGTATCGTGTCTGTCCCGAACCATCTGCGGGTTCCACTCCAACCGTTGGAGCATCTGTCTCTGGAATGTCTACAACATGATAGACCACACTTTTGTAGTGGTCTTGTATTTTGTTTCGGCCACGTAGCCCACGATTGCGAATGTACACTTTTTGACCGAGTTTCAAGGTTGAGGAGTTGTCATTCCTCTGGGTCTTCTCGTCCTGCTTATCAGCTCTGTCATTGATGCGCTCCCCCGCTTTTCTCCATGCTAGTCTCAGCCGTTTATGATGTTCTTCCAACCAGTCATCGACAGTGGAGGTCAACGAAGCATCGTCACTTCCTAGAAGATGATCAACAGGAAGGCGGGCATCCCGCCCATACATCAAGTAATATGGCGCAAAGCCAGTTGTGGAATGCGGAGTCGAGTTATAGATGTAAACTAGCTCCGGTAAATGCAGAGAGCTAGTTTTTTTTTTCTTTTCGGGTGGAAGTGTCCTTAGAAGGTCGTGCAACGTGCGATTATACCTTTCGCATTGCCCGTTGCCTTGCGGGTGGTAAGGGCTAGTGCGGCTCTTTTTGATCCCGTAGGTTTTACACAGTTCCGAGATTACAGCAGCCTCGAAGCACTTCCCCTGATCAGAGTGGAGACGAAGAGGGATCCCGTACTTCATAAACCACTCGTTGATTAACACCTTGGCAGCACTCTTTGCTGTCTGGTCACGTGTTGGGACTGCCACCGCATATTTTGTGAAAACATCGGTAAGAACCAATAAATTCTCTTTCCCATCCGTGCTGACCTCAAGCTGAGTATAATCCATAGCAACAATCTCCAGGGGTCGGCTTGCCTTCAATGAACCCATGGCAACACGAATTCCAGGTTGCGGTAACTTCGCGATAATACACCGTTCACAGTCCTTACAGTACTCCTCGATGTCTCGTTGCATACCTGGCCAATACACCCTATCTCTTGCCAGCATCGTAGTGCGCTCCAGACCCTGGTGACCTGCCCGGTCATGAAGGCCCACGAGGATGTCATGTTTCATTACTTCTGGGAGTACTGTCTGTACTCTCTCACCATCTCTGTTGTCACATGTCACTCGACACAACACACCATGCTCATCAAACCGGAGTCGGTCCCACTGACGGAGAATCATCGTGACAGCCGGTGAGTCTTGTAGCCGCTCCTCACAATCAGGTTTGGATCCTCTGTTCAAGTAGAAAAGCACTCTGGCTATTGTAGGATCCTGTTTTTGACGTTCCACAATTTCCTTCCTAGTCATGGCTGCAACAACATTCACTTCTGCAACATGAGCTGGTGGTTGCTCTTTCACCGTCGACTGCACATCCAGGGGGATCGGGGTTCCTGTTGTTACCTCGAACAGAACCGCTTGCACTTCCTCGGGCTCCTCTGTTTCATCTTGCTTACCTGGGCGCCGTGACAAGCTATCTGCATTCCTGTTCTCCCGTCCCGAACGAAACTTGATTTCAAATTTAAAGAGAGCTAATTGGGAAGCCCATCTTTGTTCAACTGCCCCTAATCTAGCTGTGGTGAGGTAGTTCAGGGGGTTGTTGTCAGTAAAGACCGTGAAGCTTTGGCCCATGAGGTAATCTTTAAATTTCTCACACACGGCCCATTTTAGTGCCAGTAACTCAAGTTTGAAGGAGCTGTAGTTGCTCGCTGAACGTTCTGAGGGTCTCAGGCCCCTACTGGCGTATGCTATTACACGTAGTTTCCCATCTTGCCACTGGGACAGAACTGCTCCGAGACCTTGAAGGCTCGCATCAGTCTCAAGGACGAATTGTTCTCTGAAGTTTGCAAATCCCAAGATTGGTGCACTCGTAAGTTTCATCTTTATGCTTTCAAACGCCTCCTGGCATTTGTCGTCCCACGAAAAGTTGCCCTTCAACCCATTGGCTACCATGGTATGGAGAGGTGCACTAAGTTTCGCAAAACCTCGGATGTAGCGCCTATAATAACTTGCTAGACCCAAGAAGGATCTCAAGTCCTTCGTCTTTCGGGGAACTGGCCATTCTGCCACTGAAGTCACTTTATCTGGATCGGTTGCCACACCATCACCAGAGATAACATGACCCAGGAACCGGACTTTGGTTTTGAAGAAGTGACATTTTTGAGGATTTAGTTTCATTCCATAATCCTTCAACTGCTTTAAGACGACCTTAAGGTGTTTGAGATGTTCCTGAATGGTGGAGGAAAATACAATAACATCGTCCAGATACACTATTACAGTTTCCGATAGCTGTTCCTCCAGACAGTGTTGCATCAATCTTTGGAAGGTTGCTGGGGCGTTTGATAAACCGAATGGCATTCTCGTAAATTCAAAAAGCCCCATCGGCGTGACGAACGCTGTCTTATGGATGTCGTCTTCATCCATAGCCACTTGGTTATAGTCACACATGAGATCGAGTGTCGTGAACCACCGAGCTCCAGACAAGGTTGTGAAAGATTGTTCTATGTCAGGCATAGGAAAGGCATCGCGTCGAGTAGCTGCATTCAACCGTCGATAGTCTACACATAGCCTCAAGCTACCATTGCGTTTGCGAACCAGGACCACCGGGGAAGCATATGGACTACAACTCGGACGTATGGCTTTCTGGGCCAACAATTTCTTAATGTGATCCTTTACCTCTTGGTATTGCGATGGAGGGATACGCCGATATGATTGAACCACAGGAGTGTCATCCAAGGTGGGTATCTTGTGTCGAACAACATCACAATAACCCAGTTCATCGTCAGTTGTAGCGAAAACATCTCGGTTTTCGGCAAAGAAAGCCTCAATCTGCTTTCGATCATCCACATCCACATCTACATGTGACAAGTCCACTCTGATGGTTTCGCCATCTACTGTAACCTGACCATCGTTTTCTGAGGATAGGGAAGTAGCTCTCTGTATAACTTCCATATCTCCTACACGCGTGAACTGGGACTGTTCATCGCTGACTACTGTGTCAGATCTGGAGATCAGACCAACCTTTGTCCTGGGTTGAAGATAGGCATCATCTGCGCCTTGGTTCAGCACCTTCACCTGCAGTGGCCCTTGGGAACTTTGAGTTATGGTGTTCATAAGGAGGACTGCTCCTGGAATGTGGGGTGCGTTACCCCGCAAGGGTTCTACCACAACTGGTCCTCCGATGGGATCTCTCCTTCCGGTCACTGCAACTACCTTCATCGAGTGAGCAGGCACCACGACGGCCCTACTCCCTGCCACGCGGGCGAATCCCAATACATGTTCACAGTCAACACCACCTTGTCCCTGTGAAAGGCGTGGACCAGAGGCAATATGTTTCAGCACATTCGTCCCTATCAGGCCAGGTATTGCTTCATTGTCTACAGTGTCCTTAACAACGAGCACTCCGCGTTGTGGTACACACTCTCCGTTCACTTCAATGTCCAGTTCTAAATAACCAATATAAGGAATTTCAAGGCCATTGGCAGCCCTCAATTTCAGCCACCCAGCAGTTTGCAGCAATTCCTTGGATTTGAAGTGCTTCTCGAACAACCTCTCCGATATTGTGGTCACCATCGACCCTGTGTCTAATAAGCAGGGAACTGCAACCCCGCCCATCTTAACATCGGTTACTAGACAATCTCCTATGGTGCGAGACACCATGTCCTCTGTTGACTTAGCATGAGAAGAATCTGCACCAACAGCACTTACCACATTGTCACTAGCAGTGGCCTTCTCTCTACCCGCGTGGTAGTCTGCGCGTGCTTTTTCTGGACAATTCCTGATAAAATGATTCGGTTGTTGACAGTAGAAACACAATTTCTCTCCCTTCGGCTGGCTCTTTTTACCATTCGTGAATTTGCTACTTCCGGTTGACTGGAAACTTCGCTGTTTATCCGCCTCCAACATTTTCTGAAGTTTTTCCAACTGGACTTGATTGTTCTCTACCATCTTGGTGAGCCTCCCAAGCTGACCATCTGATGGCGCTGGGGATATAGCAACAGCTTCGTGAACTGTCGTGCGCTTCGGCTTCCCTTTGCAGTGGTCCTCTTCTTCTTCTGACCACCTGATCGCCTCATGTCGGAGATCCAAGAAAGCCATTTCAGGCCGCTCCCGCATAACTCGTTTCAAATGTCTGCGTAATCCAGAATCACGCACATTATCACTGAACTGATCAGTGAGTGTTTTCTCTCGCTGTGGGACACACCGGGGGTCTTCCCGTATTACTCTGTTCAGTAGTTCCATTAGAGAATGCGAGAATGCTCGCAAGGATTCACTTTCGTTTTGGTGTCTGTCAAAGAAGTCTCGCTGCAACTTGGCAACAGAAAATCGATTGCCAAAGGATTCCAAGAGGATCACTAAGATCTTTTCTGGGTCTTCACGATCACTTCTCTCCCTGTACCTAATTTCCTCTCTGGCTTGACCTTCTAAATGGCTCAGGATGAAATCAACTTTTTCCTTATCTGGGATGGACCTCGCAGTTAGGTAGGACCTCATATCCTCCACCCAATTTTCCACTTTTGGATCATTTTCTGACTGTGGTCTCCCGCTAAACTTAGAAAATTTCCTGTCCTTAGGCACATACACAACACGTTCACGCGGATGAGACCTGGACTCCAACTGTGTTTTCAGTTCCTGTCCAGCCTGTTTCTCAGCTGTAAGGGCCGCCTCTAAAGTCGCCAGTCTGGCAGTCAATTCCTCGACAGTTGCCATGATTGCAGATCAGCCTCCCTTTTACCCTTGATCTAGAATCCTCAATTCCCCAATACTAGTGACATACAACTGAATTCATATATGCATACAAATGGTGAAAATCATCAGTCGATATGCCCCACACAGAGATACAGCTACCTTACTCTATCTTAACCTCCAAGCATATATACAATTCCATAACGAATCAGTACAGTCAATACACATGGATCAATCAAATGCACCATAGAATCAAACTTACCGCTGGAAATGCATGAATTTCACTTCAGGATCTAGCGGAACATAAACCATGTACGATTGATCTCATTGGCATGGCATTGAACAAATCATGAATCATGTTAATCCAAAAATTAGATGAGAAATGTAAAAAAATGTATCTACAATTAATAAGTAGGGTGCATAGCTTCAGCGTCCAATACGAGTTCAATAATTCAGCCAAGTTTCACTGAAGTTCACCAAGTCCTTCAGAACACCGTCCCTACGAAGCATACACACTATTCATGCAATTTACAATGTGTTTGGCTGATTTCTGGGGAACAACTGTGGCCAAACTCTCATTTTACCCTTTGCAGTCTGCCACTCTGGAATGCATCAGGCACCACTGTTCCTGAACTTCTATTTTGTTATTTCCAGTTGTTTCAACTGGAATGTACCCGGTTCCACTGTTCCTGAACTCCACTTTTGTTATTTACAGTCTGTAACACTGGAACAGATTGGGCTCCACTGTTCCTGAACTCCAATTTTGCTATTTACAGTCTGTAACACTGGAAAAGATTGGGCTCCACTGTTCCTGAACTCCAATTTTGCTATTTACAGTCTGTAACACTGGAACCGATTGGGCTCCACTGTTCCTGAACTCCAATTTTGCCATCTACTATCCGCCACACAGTAAAACACTACCCTGGACTGGGGTCCCCCTCTATCATGGAATATGGACATGGCACCCACACAGTTACCCTTTAGTTTTCAGCCAATAATGTCTGTAACTCCTTCGAATATATCCCATCCTGTCGGCGACGCCAAATGTAGCCGGAGGTTAATAATGATGACACAACGTCGAATATTGGATGCTACTTAAGTTCTTTTAATGGGATTAAGATTTCGATAGTTGGTACAGATTGTTCAGCGGTACACATTATAGTCTCTTGCGTAGACATTATCCAGAACACTTTACTGCGGAACTAAAGGGTAACGGTGTCCCAAAGTCTCAGAGAATGACAATCAGATGAACATAATTTGGCACATCAACTTCAAATTGACCTCCACCCAGCATTACATAAGCAGATTCTCAATTCCGACCAGCTATACCAAAATCAGGTAAGTATCCAGTCCACATCTCTCACAACTTGTAATACTGGACGAAACATGAAGTTAGCAAACACGCACTTCTGGTGGTGTTCGAAGAAAATGGCGCCAGTACATGTCAGAAACAGGTCAGATAACGACGCCCTCTAGTGGATCTACTGGTGCCTAGGTTATCCTATACAGTGCAAGGGGGGGTAATGCTCAATGACTTGAGCCGTAATTAAGACGATAAGGTACATGGGTGATAAACAATTATACCACTGCCCACACTTGTTACTAGCCTATACTTTATTTATCGCGTTTTCTTTCCCACAAACCTGCTTATATTGGTAACCTGATAAACACATTTCTGAGCTTTATTTGCCCTCTAAACCGCTCTTTCATCGAACCGAAAATGGAGTTCAAACAAGTGCTTGAATGAAGAAAGTTAAGCTTGGGAATTGGTCGCCTGGAGACTGTGCTTCTCATAGCCTGCTTTTTTTGTCCGCATTCTTTGACAGTTTAATCATTCATTACCCCTGTGGAGGCTAAGAATGTCCTGTGGCTACGAGTGTCCGGCTCCTATCTTTTAACCCAGCTGGGACACTTTTCTCCACATTTGAGATAAGTGTCCGTCTTAGTTGCAAAAGAAAAGGATATGAAAAGGGACACTAATTCCCAAGACACTCTTAGCCATCACAACCCCTTTACTCATTCCCCGACTCTTTGTTTATCCACGGACCCTTTTTCACCATTCACTCATTTTGATAATCGAACTTGCTCTACATCGTCAAGTGCTCCTAATCCAGTCTCAGTTATCATGATCGTGAACCGCTCTTGCTCTTGTGTTATTTCACTTCCTGTCCACTTCTGTTGATGATATCAGCTCTGGTGACTACGTCACGTCCGACGTTTGTCATTTCTGGTGATGACGTCACTTCTGATCCTGATCCTGAATCTGTTTGGCGCAATAGTTTCATTTTTTCCACTACTGCAAGTGAAACTTCATTCGTGTAGGAAAGGTAACGGGACATGGTACATTTGAGTCCTCTGCACCATCCATGTCATTATTATGCGTGTAGATGACGAAGGGGGTACTAAATCACCCCGGTAGTCACTGGTCCGGAGATACGCGTATGCTTTCGAAGGAGTGTATCTTGCCCGCGTAAGAAGCTCAGATGCCCCTCTGAACGGATTGTTCCTCTTGTTTTCTTCAGCCGACTAATATCCCGAAATCCGAAACTAACCCTCATCCCAACCTTAACCCTAACAATCACACTTCCCTAAGTTCAACAATATACTGTAAAAGTGAAACTTCATTAATGTAGGAAAGGTTACAGGACGTGGTAAAATTGGGGCCTCTGCACCATTCATATCAGAATTATCCGTGTAGATGACGAAGGGAGGACGAAATGACCCAGGTAGTAACTGCCTCCATCCGGGATTCAAACGTGGTGGATGCGTAGGTTCATCTTCCATACAAAGTTATACCTCCCTTTGTATCCTATTGCATTTGTTGGTAATCGGAGATTATCACATCTGGAGATAGGCGTATGCTTTAAGAGTTGATCCTCGCAGGAGATAGGCGTATGCTTTTAAAGGAGATAATCCTACTCGGAAATAAGCCCATGCTTCAAGGGAGATAATCCTGCCCGGAGATACGTGTATGCTTTCGAAGGAGTGTATCTTGCCGGCGTAAGAAGCTCAGATGTCTCC
>JAVTVY010039259.1:0-16865 GCA_036873755.1 Hanleya hanleyi | reverse complement strand
GACTCCTGCATTTTGGGAACTTGCTGTCCAGTCCCATCAAAAACAGGCATGTTCTGGTCACACCATATTTGGGGTACAAAAGACCACCCTTCATGATCACGAGGGGGAACTTGACTCCTGCATTATGGGAAGTTGCTGTCCAGTTCCATCAAAAAAGGGCATACTCTGGTCACACCATATTTGGGGTACAAATGACCACCCTTCTTCATCAGCGCCTAGCTGTATGTAATGTTCTTATGCTGGACATCAGAGTATGGCCTCTCTTGTATCAATCTCGGTAAACTCAGATATAATGTCACAAGATCTGATATCTGAATTCAGCCATATATAAATCCCATGCGAATTTGAAACTACATTTGTTAGCCAATCAGGTGGCTAGCTTGTTGAAATCACGCCCACAGTAATTACACACGGTAGCACGTGGACTAATATACAAACATTATCGGGAAACAGTATCCAAATATGGCATTTTCAGACCTTGAACTGTGAAAATCAAAGAGTTTACTCTCGCCTGGCTTTGTTTAGGGGGTACAAAATATCAAAAGATTGTGCGGCGCATCGATGTTATCTCCATGAAGTAAATGTCAATCAATGTCAGAGAGAAAAGTCCGTGATCGGCTTATTATGGGATATCACAGAATATCGGCTAACATTTTGTGCGAAGTTTTCATAGCGTCATGTTTAGATGGTATTCCCCTGATTTACCATCTCGGTTTTCCTACATTGCTCTTCTACGAGTACAAGCATAAGAAACGACTACCTCTCCTGAAATCCTGGCCCATTATATTGGCAGGGGTGGGGGGGGAGGTTAGCCCGAAAACATCGGCTAAGGAGTCTATTTTGTTAGGTTGTTGTTGCTGAATCTGTGATAGGAATGCCATGCCCCCTTACCTATTTTCACCTATCACAGCCAGAGTTTCTGGATTGGGGGGGGGGGGGGGGGGGGTATTTTCAGCAACAACCTGCATGTGCTAATTTGCTAATAGGCATGACGTGACTTGTCAGTCAACTAGCTTTTCAATGTTCCACAAGGTTCGCTTCAGTCATCTTGTCAGTGAAGTGTAAGGCTTACAGTTTGGCAAGGCTTTGGTGTAAGACCTCCCATTGAAAAGGTAATATACTGGACAAAAGACAGACAATACAACTTGCAGCAGATCCTTTGTCAATTACATTTCGTGAGTCTTACACCAAATCGTTGCCTACAGTTTAGATAGCTAATTAGGTATTCAAAATCTGACCTATAACATGCTCAGTGCACGTACGGTACTTATAAATTCACCAACGTTTATTGAAAGTCATTGTTGGCCAATTCCAGACCATTTAAAGCCGAATTACACCACTCCGACCAGTTGGCGCCAATTCAATTGATTTATCCCGAATTTGTCGCCGAGTTACTGCATGGGAGAGAGATGTTATTTTCCCTAACCTGCAAAAACCTGAACGAACCACAACAGACGCTTGATTTGTACCAACAACAACAACTATCATCGAAACTAGCTGTGAAAAATTATCATTGTGGAGAATATAAAGAACTAGTAAAAAACATTGGCACCTACCAGTCGGTGTTTTCAAGACGTGTTGGCGCGTTTTCCTGCACGTTGAAATCCGGGACCGGGCCAGCCGGCTCCTCCGCCTCTGGTTCGAACTGGTATGGCGCGATACCATAGACTGTCTCGTCTTCAGTGGAATCCGTATTCTCATTCACGTCTGATTCATACTCAAACAACTCACACGATGACGAATCATCACTCGATGAACTCGAGGAGTCTTTCGTGGGATCGGCCATGTTGGACTCCCTGATGTGACGTCACTTTACGGAAAATGGCACGGAATTAACCGGGCATTGCCGAACTTTTTGTCTCTGGGGCAGCTCGCGAAATTACATGAAACCGGTCACGAAAAACCTTAAAAACCAATATCTGACCAACATTATCGTATAATTCCTTTCACAAATTGTTTTTTATATACCTTCACTCTTTTTAAATCCCACATACACTGGGACTGAATTAGCTCTTTAAGCAGCTGATAAGTTCTTAATTTTATTCCACTATTAACATTATGAAACTCTTCCCTATTTGGGAGCATACTCATATTTACATGGCCTTCTCCAATATCATTATACCATTTTTTATATTTACTTTTAAACAAATTAAAGACTTTCTTATTTAAAACATTCGCTGTGAGAGAACACAGTTGAGTTGGGGTAAATTTGAAACGTTTAATACAGATGCTATCGAACTAACCCAAGACTCTTGATCTTCTGAATGGAGAGAACAAGATAAATCATAAGCTTCATCAACCAGACTACCACCATTTAGGTTGTGTACACAGTAAAAAAGAAAGACGCTTGACACGTTTATTCTAAAATACATGCGTTTTTTAAATAAGCGTATGCATACAAATAAAAAATGGTGATGTTTTAAATGAAAAACACCCACATCTAAAGAAAAACCTCAACATATAACTGATAATCGCAAGTATTTTATTTCTTAAAACAAGAACGTTTTCACGAGGCGTTTTTGTCTGTTGATATGATCATAATGTGCACAACAACGTTTCAGTAAAACGTTAGCGTCTTGCATGACCATAACACTCGTGACGTTTGACGCGTTTATATTTCAACCCGTGTGTTTTTACTGATGCGTCGTTAGTAGGTAACATTTTGTATAAAAACGCGCGCGTTTTCCCTCGACACCTTCGATAAGACATGTTTTGAAATTGGAGAAGAAAGTAGTCGCTTAAAACACTGCCGTCAATCACGTGACATGACACGTCTACTACAAAAACACATGTGTCATCTTCAGATGTTTAAATTTCACGGCCAGCGTTAATTCCGATGTCGTTTGTCGGTAACGTATGCCACAAAAACCTTAGTGTTTTACAATGACATTATGTTAAAACTATAACGATACCCTGAAAGATTTAAAACTGAACAGACCAATGATAATAGACCTACTACGATGGTTTGTTAATCACGTGATCTATCAGAAGTTCCATAAAACGGACGCGTTTATTCAGGCATGCAATTAAGTACAAATAAAGGTCAGTGATTGGCGCCGTACGCGTTTATTAAATGTTAATGTTTTATGTGTATAAGCGCGTGCATTTATTAAATAGTACGGTAATACATTCAGCACAATACAGCGTTAAACGGATGCGTTTATCACGGCATGGTGTTAGGTATGACGTAGGCTCATTTCTATTCCACGGGGTCCAGGCGCATATCGTCTGCTGGACTTTTTCGTAGCTGTCGGCATTTGGTGGAGAGAGAGTGGCACCGCTATTCAAGAATTCTGGTAAGATCATCTTCTGAACTGACCTATTTCATTAGTAACTTCCGTCTGATACATTTTCGCAGATTCAGAACGCTAATTACATTCATTTTCATAGAGGTAATCCGAAATATAATGTTCGGTTTTGTTTCGTTGACGGTAGCAACAACAACGTAACTTAAACAACAACAACACCGGTAACAATATAGGCCTAACGTTTAATGCATACATGGCTGAGCAGTTCAAAATTATCTATGCTATACATTTGTAGATGAATCTATTAAATCCAAACGGTCTGTCATTCTCGTTTGTCACAAGTTTTCATCTTGTCACTATTTATTTGCCTTTTGTTTTGGCCTTCGAAATCGACAGATTTTCAAGACGCTAATGTCGGAGTCTGTAGTATGGCAGCCACGAATCACTTCCGTTGTTCCCTGTGCTTTTGTTGTTTGAAGGATGGAGCCAGTGATGCCACCATACTAGATTTTCTGGAGAAATCCACAGCCTTTGACAAAGGGAAGGGAAAGAAGACACAACCAATACTTACAATCAAGAAGGTAAAGCATTTTTTTTATCTCATTCACCTTATTGAACATCTAATAATATCTTCTGACAACTGCATTTCCTGTCGCTCAGAGGCTATACCAGCATGGTTTTTATAGTTCAAATTTTCATTTTGAAGATAAGCCCGTATTTCGTACACAATGTGCAAATGACCCTGTCGCTGAGTTTAGTCTATCAATAGGATTAACGAGTTCCATGTTAAATCAAAAATTGACCCAATCGAGGTCTTAAATTCTCTCGAATTAAACCGTACAGTGATTTTACTGGTTATTCAAATGACAGGACAAAAATGCCAGAAAGTATTCTTGAGTGTTGTCAAATAAGAGAACTCTTTCGAATCTAGAAAGGAATTTTATCAATATTTAGTGAAAAGTGACATGGAAGTTATATATTTTATATATTCAGCAGGGTTTGTAGTTCCCACCGGTCCGCTAGTCCGAGACTAGAAAATTTTGGGCGAACCAGTGAACATTCCGATTCACCTGTGGACCACTAGAATATTTTCATTACATTTATGAACCAGATTAGCTGACCAGTAAACTGTAGAGATAGACTAGATGATCAAATTTACTGGTCTGCAAGACAAGTGAAAAAATTTCCGAATTTTGCACCCTGGTCAGAATCATTGAATCTTCCCGTTAATTTCATCTCACTCATCTCACTTGATGTCAGTTTCAGGGAGCAGTCTGTATTCTTCATGAACACTTTAACAGGAACATTTTTTTATGACTCATTTACAATTAAGATGACAAATTGGTCACTTCGAATATCAGGTCACTTGATCTTGTTCTTTGTTTTTGCCTTAAGGAGAAAGTGGACAACGGAATAACCATTTTGAACAAATTAATATTTTGTTTATTCTTCTCATTGGTTTGTAGTAAAGCCGTCAAGCTTTATACACCTTTCATGACCTTCTTGGGCAGAGGCAGAATATTTCCCAGAGTTATATAAATGTGATGTTGTATACATTTGATCCCAGGAAAATGAAATTGATTTGTGATAATATAAATATGTCATAATTATACAGCTGTCTTTGGATTAATTTGTTCTTTTTCCTTCACATTGTTTCAGGGGATTGCTGAGGTGGACATTGTGAATGCAGTAGGTGGAAAACAACTCGACCCACCCCGTTTAGTCATGTTTATGACCAATGAAGTGAAAGTGCAGGAAATTGTAATAACAGCAGATAAAGGGATCATATATTGCGAAACTGATAACGTGAAAGAGGCAGTCCTTCACTGTGTGCTAGTGTATTACGCAATGTATCTCAGCTATCCTCGTATCTATTCGCAGCTCCTGACACTATGCCAGGAACTTGATCTTGGTGATCCCTACACAGACCAGAGGTCTGCCAAGTACCTGAAATATTGGAAAGAAATTGAAAATGCCATACAAAGATTAAATGTACAGGTCTCATAGTGTTGTGTGTGAACATTATGTCTGCATTGATAACAAATGCTAGAAACTCAAAGTTGATGGATACATAATTAAGCAGTTATTTCATTTATGAATTCATTTGATTTATGAATTAAGTCGTTTGATACAATATTATGTTGATTTGCATTGGAAATCTGACTCATCTTAGAATACAGTCTGTACCTGAAATATTGAAGAGAAATTGAAAATTTCCTGCAAGTATCAAATGTACAGGTCTCCTAGTGTTTAATACCTTGTACTAGTAATGCTAGAAAAGTCAAAGTTGATGGACATTTCATTAGGCAGGCATTTGAATCATGAATTCATTTGATTTATTAATCTATTCATTTCAGGCATTTGATACAACATTTTGAGGTGAAAATCTGGCTCTTCTTAGAATATAGTCTGTACCTGAAATATTGGAAAGAAATTAAATATGTCATGCAACTTAAGTATCAAATGTATATATGTCATGGTGTTGTGTGTGAACATTATGTTGCATTGATAACAATGTTGAGCTAGTAATGCTGGGAAAGTCAAAGTTGATCAATATTGCATTAAAGAGTTATTTGATTCATGAATTCATTTGATTTATGAATTTATTAAGTAGTATGATGCAATAATTTACTGTGATATGCATTGGAAAGCTGGGGCCAATTTCATGAAGATCATACAACAATTTTTTTATAGTAAATTTTATTATTATTATCATTATTATTATTATTATTATTATAATAAGCGTATCGTAAACTTACGATACAAATTGGTGTACGACCTTTCATGAAAGTGGCCCCTGGAGTGGCTCTTCTTAGAATACTGTCTGTTTGGCGAAACCGAAGCCTTTGCCGCCTTGACATGAGAAAGATGTCCAAGCAGAGCCAGTCTATAGGTAACAGGACTTGGCTAACTCAATTTGAGGGAAAAGTCACTCAATTGAGATTTCACTGAAGTCAGAATGAAACAATAGAGTTCTCTTAACCTTGTATGAAACTGTTAACTGGACGTTTTTTAGAGTGTCAAATTATATAGCATTTATGTATGAAACACAAAGTATTAGCTTCATGTACTACGTCTGATTTTGTCGGTATTCTGATTATGTTGTTGGTATTCTGATTCTGTTGACCTGCAAGTATGTCTATCATAAGTTCCCATCAATATTTTTTTACAAATGTGTTGTACCAAACAAAATCAGACGTAGTACATGATGCAAATCTTTGTTTCAGTCGTAAATAGTATAAAATTTTGATGCTGTTGCACGTTTTTGACAAAGTCGGCAACAGTTTTGAATTAAAACACTGACATTAAACATATAAATACCTATGTTTTCCTACCTAAAACAGTAGCGACTTGCAAATAAACGCCAACATAAAATTAATAAACCTGTACGTTTTAACATAAACGGTAGCATCAAAAGAATAAACCCTGGTGTTTTCATACCAAATCGTAAGCAATCGTAAGCTGTTGACATGTGCAGTTTACCATAAAACAGTAGCGTTTTGTTTCATAAACATGCGACATGTTTATTAAAAAACGGATGACGTGTCTAATAAGTGTGTCTGGAGATAATCGCGTTGTGCGTTTTTGTTAATCACGGTGATGTTTTAAATAAAAACACTAGTGCAAAACTTATCAACGCAAGTGTTTTCCAGCTGTGTCGATTCTCGAAAGAAATTATAAACACAGGCGTTTTAGTGGAAACGGTTGGTGTTTGTCATATAAGTGTTTCCGTTTTCAAAAAACGTAACTGTTTTACAGTAAAACGCCTTGACATGTTTATTAAGTGTGTCTGGCAAGTGTTTTTGAAGCGTCGAAATTAAAACGTCTTGTATTTACTGTGTAGCCTAACCCAGTATTTAATTAATAGTGAAATAACATCTAAGGATGGTGGTATTCTACCAGTTTCACCCCTTATAGCAGAGACACTGCCTTTTGAGTGAACACCCAATATGTATTTGCAGAACATGGTTTGTAATTTTTCTGGTTTCATTTTTTCACCTGAAACTAATAAGTACAGACGAGTCGCCAGTTCCGACCCACCAAAGTGAAATTTGCATCTTGTTTCAGAAGGAAAGGTTTTGATTGGCATATTCATTATCTTGATCGACGTACAATTGTCCATAGACTTTATTAGCAAATTAACTTAGCCGTCAGTTCCGACCCACTGTCGCCGGTTCCGATCCAGCCTCGTTTTGACATTGACCTTTGACCCAGATATAAACAAAAGTAATCGTCAACATGATAAATTTTCCGACAAAATAGGGTCCCAGCTGGATATTTCGTTTTGAGTGTCTTCATCTCATAAGTGAACATCTGACGTTAAAGAATGCGGGTTGGGGGTGATAGTGATATGGTCGAGCTAATCATATTGGCAAGATATATTGGACACTGAAATAGCTCTGATGGCTAATATTATTATAATAATATAATTATTATAATTATAATATAATAATAATAAGTACAATAATATAATTATATATAATTATACTATTTTAATAATAATATAATAATAAATAATATAGCCTAATAAATGGACCATTTACAATGAATTATAATAATTTATAATAAACTTATTATTATAAATGAAATATTTACCATGGCCTGAAAATGTCTTGCGAACGCAGCGCCCACTACGTAAAATCGTAACTCGAGTGCTGATTAGCATTTCTTCTCTTTAATCTGCTATTCAAACGTAAACTAAGTAGAAGTATCATAGATTTATCATCATTTTCGAGTGAGTATACGCTCATTAATACTCACTCGAAAATGATGATAAATCAATGGTACTTCTACTTATTGTACCTCTGAATAGCAGATTAAAGAGAAGAAATGCTAATCAGCACTTGAGTTACGATTTTACGTAGTGGGCGCTGCGTTCGCAAGACATTTTCAGGCCATGGTACGACCCAGCTTGGCATGCGCCATCCATGGATGATGGCGGTTCGGAACTGGGTCCGTCAGTTGATGTCAACAATGGGGCAGGTAGCCTTTATAGAGACACCCCAGTAAATAAATTTATGACAGATACATAGTACCATAGGATAATTATATGAGAGAAACAAAACATCAAAACTTTGATCGGAAGCGCTGGCAGACGACACAGTTTTTTGACCAACGGCAAGTCCTGGTGTTTGTACTTAGACCGATGTAGTCGTGTGTATGGAGTGGGTCTGCAAAGCTGTCTCCTGACAAAATCAGTGAATGCATAATATAATTTAACCATGATTGAGAGGTTGATCAACTTGCTTGAATACACCAAACGTTTTATGATTTCGAGTGATCATGGATATGACAAGAAGCAATATTTTGGGAAGTGGGTCGGAACTGACACTGGATCGGAACTGGCGACGTCACTGTAATCAACTTCACTTTTAGAGCATTTCTTACTGTTTGGGCATCCCCAAATCTCAGCACCATATAATAAAATGGGCTTAACTGTATGATCAATTATATGAGAGGATGTTTTAGCAACTGGCACAGTAGAACCAAAACCTTTAGTCAACTTGAAGTTTTAAACCGCGTTTGTAGATATCATCCTTAGCAATGCCAAATAATCCAGATTGGTTGAAAGTTGTTCCCAAATACGTGTAAAATCCAACCTGTTCCAAAAGCTGTTTATCATACCATATCTTTGTATCGCTAGTTTTCCCAGATTTTGTAAACACTAAAAATTTACTTTTACTTATATTAATTTGCAAGCCCCATTTCTCACAATATTCTTGCACTTTATTAATAGACTTTTGAATCCCCTCTTTAGATTCAGACAATAAAATTAAATCATCAGCATATAAGAGGCAACTAAGAAGTTGAGAAGAAACTAGAGTTACAGGGTTAAATAAAACGTCAAAAATAGAAGGTAAGTCATGCAAGTAAAGTTTAAATAAAGGGGGACTTAAATTGTCCCCTTGCCTTACACCAACTTCAGATCTGAAAGGTTCAGTGAGCGAATTGTCTACTCTGACTTGTCACGATATTTTAACATACATACTTCTAATTATTTGATAGGAAAGACCATTTTTTTTAGATCAGTATATACTAATTTGCTGAACATACCATCATGCCAAACACTATCGAATGCTTTAGCAAAATCGATAAAACATGTGTATAGAGGCTTTGTCAAGTTATTATATTTATCTATTAAAGATTTAATAACGATCAGTGGTACGTTTACCTTTACTGAAGCCTATTTGTTCCCGTGGTATAATTCCATTGTCAAAAAATGACTTTCAAGTCTTTTATTGAGAACGGAGTTGAACACTTTAGCTATGCAACTTGTAATTGTAATACCTCTAAAGTTACCTCTATCGCTAGGATCCCCTTTCTTAAAAATCGGAACTATATATCCTTTACTTAGCCCATGCCTACGGGTAAGTTGACGTTGAAAATGCTAGATTGAAAAGTTTGCATAAACTTGGAACCAACACAACACTTCCATATTTTAACATCTCATTTAGAGTTCCATCTAAGCCTGACGATTTTTTGTTTTTTTAAGTGGGTGATGTTCTGAACGCTCCAAGGCGACTATATTAACGATGCTCTTTTTTAGCTGAGCAAAGGACCCATCACGGTCTTCAAAGAACAGCAATAAACACCTTAAACACCTTAAATAATGGGAACAATAAATAATATAGGAGCGAGCTTATTCGTACTAAAATATTCGGAATATTCTAGAAAATAGGGAGATGAAGCGGGTATATGCAGCAAATTAAATCATCATGCATCTTGTGTACAGATGGCGCTGTGAGTCGTGTTTTTCATACCACGAGCAGATGGCGCTGCATACTCGTCAAGAGGCGACACTCTGCAGCGATGTATACAGATGGCGCTGTGTATCATCACGTAACGGACAGTTGGAAGAAGTGCCTACTCTCGACTTAACTTCAGCTTATCCCATTATGCAAAATGCAAAGCGCTTTGGGTGAATTTGTTTATCAATATATAGACACATAGACATTATCATATCAGTAGAACAGCACAGAAACAGCAGTGAATTGAAAAAAAAGGATAACTTCATAAGCAACCAAGCGAGGTTATTTTGCACAGGCAGCAGTCCTTGGTGGATTTGGGAAAGGTTGTGGGGGGAGGTCTCTATAGATAAGAAACTGCTGATGGAGGTAAACCGGGACACGTACTCCTCAAAATTACATGTACAAAGAAGAACTGAGATGAGTAATATCAAACTTGATATGTTGCGACACATGGAGGCTAGTTACCAAGAGCTTGCAGAACAATCATCAGTGTACTGTGTATTCAGTCGTGTTAAATTTCTGTGACTCCATGTAGGTTATGAAATTAGTATTTTCCCCTAATGTGGCACTCATTCCTTAAATTAACTTTTTCAGATCTCTGTCATCTTCCTCTGTGAGATCGATATCGGCGTTCTCCACATCTTTAGAGGCGGCCTCCTCATGTATTGAATCAGGTTTCATTTCACGTTGTCTCCACCGACAGATCAAACAGGTGTAACTTGTGGATTTCATATCAAGCCCTAGCTCCGGTGTAGCCTTGTTCGATACTACGTGAGAACAAGTAAATAAAATAATTCGATTCTATGTCCACTTACCTTTCATAAAAATCCTTGTTTATGAGTGACCGTCCGTTTTTAACTTGGCAAGAGATCGAAACTCGGACGAGGGGGGTAAAACTGTCCACATCTCCGCCATCTTTACATCGATAAGTTTTACATGGACAGTTTAACCCCCCTCGTCTGAGTTTCGATCTCTTGCCAAGCTAAAAACGGACGGTCACTCATAAACAAGGATTTTTATGAAAGGTAAGTGGACATAGAATCGAATTATTTTATTGGTTATGGTCAATTGGGTCGGCAAATATTGCCCGTACGGCAATTTCCCAACAACTCGATCTGGTGACTGGTTTACAGCCGGGGCCTTGTTCTCACGTAGTATGGAACAAGGCTACACCGGAGCTAATCAAGCCCAAGTAAACCCGCACAGTTCAAACTGGTGATTCTATTCTCGGATGAATTTTCGTCGCCTACCACAGACCACATATCAGCCTTATTCATCTGACAATCTTTAACCAGATACCCTCTACAACTGACAAAGCCCTTCAATGTTATGACGACTTGAGTGAGTGATTGCATTGTGGATTCACAATCACAGTCCGCAAAAGCCATCAAACCTTGTTTGTTATTCAAATCAGTCAACTTTGGGCCGACCTTCACCTCTAGTCTGATGGTACCAGCTACTTCTGAGATACATATTTCTAGCAACACCCTCTGGTTATTCAATATATGTTCTGTCACAGTGTGTGACTATTTATATCGGTTCCACCTCTTGAAATTCGTATGAAACCACACATTGTAGCAGCTGGTATTAAGCTTAGTCAAATTTTACCTAACAAGCTCATATCAATTCCACCATGCCAGTTAGCTTAACCATAAGTAGATATTTCTCTAACAAAATATAAAAAGGCAGACACGGACCAGCTCTTGTATACACAAGAATCTGGTCTACTTAGAGAGAAATATAGATCGCATCAGGCTATTTATACAGATGGTTCTAAAGATGGTGAGAGAGTAGCATGTGCTACTATCTTTAATTCCAAAACTAAAACCTGTCGACTACCATGTAAAAGTTCGATATTCACTGCAGAAGCAAAAGTCATATTGCTGGCTTTAGAAGGTATTGGGTCCACTAAAAGGAAAAAAATGTCATATTCTCATATGGCCGGTGCAAATTAATTCTATGTTTCTCGTCAGGACAGTTTTTCAAATCAATGAGGGAGGGCGAAAAACACAACACAGTCAGAGATAAAAACACGGACAAAATGGACTTTTCCCCCAAATTTTTCAACACTCTGGAATAGTTTTCTGACATACATAATAACAAACTATAGCAACATATTTAAACAATTTATTAAATGTTCCATCAAATTAAACTACTTAAAACATAGACCCCAGTGGTCCAAGTTCATCAATGTTTTTTCAAATGAGGTGGGCAGGTGTTTGTTTTATTATTTTTTTCTTTTGGCCCACATATTATATTCAAAACTTTCCTCTAATTTCTGCAAAATTAGAATTGCCAAAAGCTTTGTTGTTGACTGAACCATGTGAAATTCACATGAGGAATTCTTGAGGAATTTGAAGATTTTAGCCTAGCAGTATTTCAAATATATGTACTACAAAAGTTGTCTCCCCTCTTCAATTGCTGTTTCCAGTAATACTGAACCAGCCAGCAGAATCCCATTGGAATTATCAATTAACTGGATTATCTGCATAGAAAAATGTCAGCTTTGTTTGTATTGTGAATACAAGCTGAAGGGAAAAAGCCAACAATATAATTTACCATCGGTACGGACTTGAAAAAACACAAGACTTAGTCCCTTTCCGTTTCGTAACAGGTCCGAGTTTTGCATGCACCGTTTCATAACAGGTCCGAATTTTGCATGCACCCGGCTACCACGCACGTGCAACAGGAAGTAAAATTTGCCGCGGGAAATTGACAAAGTTGACAGGACCCACAACAGTGATCAAAGATCGTCTTGAAATAAATTTTCAATGGATTATTTATTGGATTGTCCGTTCCTTCAGATAGATCTAGACTTCTACCAGGTATTTAAGAACATAGATCACATTTTATCGTTTTGCTAGATGAAATTCTACTTGTCGCATGGACAGGTAGATTTGTTTTTCACTTGTCGCCGGGAAAATTCAATTGTCCGCGGCAGATAGACAGGCGTTATTTTGACCGCTGTTAACTAAAACACATCAAATCTGGTAAACCATATAAACTTAAGTTTATAGTCATCTTAAATTAGACTTAGTGACTGTGTTTTTATCTCCCAGATTTGGCAAAATTCTGCGCGGCATACTTTTGTATTGGCTTCACATTCACGTAAAACCTAGGCGCGCGGCGACGCGAAACATAGAATCAATATTCCCCGGCCTATTCACTGTCATGCGTCCAAGCGATTAAAAGTAGAACTTCAACTCATCCCACTATCTTCAGTATTCTACAACTACAAGTCTACATGACTAGATTTGATCAACAGATTGATAGTGTGTTTTGTTGGTTGCCTAGTAACGTCGGCATCAAATGTAATACTGAGGCTGATATATAGGATGGCTAAGGCAGCCCTAGATGATGAGGGTGATCCTGTTGGAATCCCATGTAGCGATTGTGAGAGATGCTTTTTATCGAGATTACCTTGGAAGATCTTTTTAGTCTGGCGAGGGAGGATTGCATCTTGGATTATTTGAGAGAAATCGGTTTGTTACATAAGTTTTAATGTGTGTATGTTTTAATGCGTTGGATTACTAAGTTATCGGCTTGTAAATTTTGTTTGATCGTCGCTATATAGCTGAAATATTGCTGAACGCGACATCAAACATTAATTCTCTGTCTCTCTCTCTACTAGTCCCAATGTGTGTTCCATGCCATGAAGATCTCATGGTGCAGGCCTCGCAATTCAGAATTTTACCTCGGCAAAAAAAGAGCCGAGGCAAATGTATTTTGCCTCGGCAAAAATGCAGTTTGCTTCGGCACTTTTTTTAAAGCTACTTATCAGTTTCAGAAAGGTTGAAAGGTCTTTCAATGTTAAGTATAATAAATAAATAAATTCACTCGTGTCTGTTGTCCTGTTTTTATTTCATCTAGTCTGATTTATCAAAAAATAAAGATAGTTATAATCTGAAACTTACTCATGTGGTCAAACATGAATTGACCAATTTTTCTTCCAAGTATGATCTCCCGACAAAAAGTAAAAGTGGTCATCAGGAAGATTGTTTGTTTTACGTGTCAAATGCCTGGGTTAAAATTCAGCGCCATTGTGGGTCAATCCAATGCTGGTGAAACGTGACAGGGGTGATTGGAAGTTAAGCCCTCTGTTGTCAGTGGAGACCACTTGACATTCCAAAGGAAGAAACTCTCCTATACATTAATAAAAAGCAACAATGATGGTCGGAGCCATTTAAATAAATACTTTAATTTGAAATAAGAATATCCGAGTCAAATTGTATATTTGGACTACCTCCCTTGATGTGTACCGGACATCCTTACATCCCTCCGTTGCTTTGGACTCATCCAAGCATCATGGCGCACGTCGCTAGATTAACCCGGGAAGTGCCTATGTCAAAAACAATTTCTCCTCCTGATCACTTTTACTCGTTGTCGGGCGATCATACTTGGTAGAAAAATTGGTCAATTCATGTTTGACCACACGAGTAAGTTTCAGATTATAACCATCTTTATTTTTTGATAAATCAGACGAGATGTCTCGGATATATTATCTGGGACAGACAGTAGTTCCGTCACCCAATGATCCACAAGGCCGGACACGGCCCCCTTCAAGCCACGTGCTATACCGGTTTGTTTTCCCGCGTATTCTCTGCAAATACTGCAATATATTTTCTCGACAGTCCTTCCGTCATTCGCTAGAATCATACACTGTAAAAACGCTGAGTAAACGTTCAACCATAAAGTGGATGTAACTCGGTTGCAACCATAAACTGGTTCAACGTAGCACCAAGCAAAGTTCAACGTTGAACTGAAATGAGGTTAAACGTTCAACCACGAAAAGGTGTAACGTTGAACTGAAAAATAAACGTTGAACCAGAACTGGTTCAACGTTTAACCATGGAAAACCCTGAACCAAAATTTGGTGTTACCTATAACCAATTACTGGTTCAACGTATAACCAGATTCAGGTTCAATGTTTTCTCAGAAATAGGTTCAACGTACAACCACATCAAGGTTAAACGTACAACCACATCAAGGTTTAACGTTGAACTGAAATGAGGTTAAACGATCAACCACGAAAAGGTGTAACGTTGAACTGAAAGGTAAACGTTGAACCAGTTTCTGGTTCAACGTTTAACCATGGAAAACCCTGAACCAAAATGTGGTGTTACCTATAACCAATTACTGGTTCAACGTATAACCAGATTCAGGTTCAATGTTTTCTCAGAAATAGGTTCAACGTACAACCACATCAAGGTTAAACGTACAACCACATCAAGGTTAAACGTACAACCACATCAAGGTTTAACGTTCATCCAGATGCAGATTTAAATGAAATCTGCACCGGATTGTTGTAGTGCAAATTGTACATGTATTTGCAGATTTAGTTAAATTCTAAATTCTTGCAAATACATCGGAACCATATGAGCAACCAAGTTACATCCCAGTGTTATTTCTTGCAGTCATCAGTGAAAAGTATATCAACCTGTAAGAAAGTGAAGGATATTTCAGAACATACATCAACAAATACACACTAATTGAAATAAAATTCATATATTTAAATCATATTCGGATATAATCTAATAACAGATCTGATTTATAACAGTACGAATACCTAGCTTCATCTATATACAAGAGTTCATGTGGAATCGATATCTTTGCATATTTGTATCCCAAATCTGACGCCAGGGGTCGCTGCTTGGGGTGCGGCTATGAGTCGCTGGATGACGAATAAGGAACTGTGAACCGCGGTCTAACTTTATGAATGCTCTAAATAAACACTAGACTATTTGCAATCAAATGAACAACTAAAGATATGAAAAGCTAAAATGTAAACATTGAATTCTACCAATTCATGAATCACAGAAACCACAAGTAACAGGGGTTACAATAATGGGGAAGGGAGTCTGGGGAGGTTTAATACCATCCAAGATGGTACCACCTACAATAAGTTTGATGCCTCCTTTTCAACTGATGTTAGACTCATAACACTCCTCATCTAAGGAATGAAAACTTCAAGATGCAAAATGATTATCATGATTATTATTAACTTTTTTTAGCTTACTGCTGTATGATGAAATATTACTGTATACATATGGCATAATTGTCTGTTAATATCACTGATCTGAAATATTTGAGCAAGTGAGCAAGTTAATTGCATTTTATCACAGTTTAGTTTTGGGACCTACATACATAGTTTATGTGTGTCCAACCTTCCTACACATAGTATAGGTGATCGGACTTCACACAGCGACCTATGTATTCTGAGTACATGTTACATCACTGATTTGAGTGAGCTAGTTAATTGCATTTTATCACAGATTAGATATGGGACCTACATACATAGTTTATGTGTGTCCAACCTTCCTACACATAGTATAGGTGATCGGACTTCACACAGCGACCTATGTATTCTGAGTACATGTTATATCACTGATTTGAGTGAGCTAGTTAATTGCATTTTATCACAGATTAGTTATGGGACCTACATACATAGTTTATGTGTGTCCAACCTTCCTACACATAGTATAGGTGATCAGACTTCACACAGCGACCTATGTATTCTGAGTACATGTTACATCACTGATTTGAGTGAGCTAGTTAATTGCATTTTATCACAGATTAGATATGGGACCTACATACATAGTTTATGTGTGTCCAACCTTCCTACACATAGTATAGGTGATCGGACTTCACACAGCGACCTATGTATTCTGAGTACATGTTATATCACTGATTTGAGTGAGCTAGTTAATTGCATTTTATCACAGATTAGTTATGGGACCTACATACATAGTTTATGTGTGTCCAACCATTCTACACATAGTATAGGTGATCAGACTTCACACAGCGACCTATGTATTCTGAGTACATGTTACATCACTGATTTGAGTGAGCTAGTTAATTGCATTTTATC
>JAVTVY010039258.1:0-16296 GCA_036873755.1 Hanleya hanleyi | reverse complement strand
CGGTATCAATGATACACTTGTATCATTCCAGTTTCATGGATATGAAAGTATCAATGATATTTCTGTATCATTTCTGTATCATTGATACACTTGTATCATTCCAGTTTCATGGATATGAAAGTATCAATGATACCTCTGTATCATCTCTGTATCATTGATACACTTGTATCATTTTTTTACTCCAATGATATCACAGTAACCTTCTCTGGTTGAATTTGTCTCCTGCAGCTATGAGATAGTTGATGGATATCTTCTAATGATATCGCTCCACAATCACAATACAATTCCTTCTCAATAATAAACGTCCAGTCTTTTGTTTAAATTCAACAATAAAAAGTCAACAATTTATTCTGTAATATCACATAATCAGAATATGTGCCATTCCTTATGTTTCTCGTCAGCTTTTACTCAAACTTTCCTGCGGTATTATATTTGGCCATGGAATGTGGATACTTTTCTGGCTGAATCAATGATACAACTGTATCATTTGTAAGGCGGACCTGGAACATGGATACTACCAATCACACTGGTTATCAATGAGTGCCTGTCGCTATGATAGTATCATACTATATATGATCTATTGTATTGTATGGATACTTTCAAAATTCTAGTAATCTTTAGCTGAGACTGTATCTTGTTTTTAAGATACTAACATTTATTCCGTCTGGTTCGCTCTGCATTTGGACAGCGTAACGACGTCTTGTCTGTCTCGGACCCCGAGACCGTCTGCCATATTTACGAATTTTGATCACTTATATAACCAATACTCATGAATATTCATAACATGACCGAAAATCCTACACTTCCATTGGCTCAGAGCCTATCAATCTTTGTAACTCCACCTTCTAATGCTGACTGTATGAAGAAAATGGTGACAACATAGCGATCTTGAAAACAATGTATAATTGTTTTCAACAAGATAATTTCACAAAAACTAAAATATAGTTATTGTGTGAAATAACAAACATACTATATTTGATAACTACTAACTCTAAATTCTTTGGGAAGCAATACAATTCTTGCAAACGCGTAAAATAGCTTGACATACATTGAGACTAAGCTAAAATTATGGCGTGTCGGCAGAGAAATGCGGGAACTATAAATTTACTATCGAATGTCATAAAATTATCAGACATACAGTTCTCCTATAAGTTTCACCGACTGTAGTTAAGTCCTAATAATTTTAAGGAATATAATGTCAAACATCTAAACACTTAATAACAAGTTATTTGTCCGATATCCAACGTTTCTGTCAAATGTTTTTAACAACAACAACATGTACATATATCATAATGGCGCTCACGTAAGGTCAACCAACCCCTGGTCTCTTTCGTTATTATTTACAAATAATCTAGAAGGTCCAATATTCTGTCATTACGTATTCAATTAGTTGAATAGTCAAAGATTTAAGCCAATATATTTTAAAATTTCAATCGTCAAAGATAAATTCAAAAACTGACGTAAAAGTTCACCACAACTTGCGTGTGACCTTGCCAGTACAAAAATACAAGGAGCGAGGCTCACGACAGGGGGTATCGCTTACCGAAAGACCATCCGTTCCAGTGTTAAAACTATACAACTATTAGAATATTTCACTATTTACAAATCCGCCACAATACCCCCTCCTAAGTTTTTGTTATGTGATATTGATTATTATACATGTATATTGTCTTATTACCTTGTTTTATAGTCGACAAATAACCATCTGTGCTAATGTTTATATTTTTGTATCCGGTTCGACTTTAAATAAATATTTGTATCTTGTATCTTGTATCTTCGTCCCCGAACAATTCCGCAGGATATGGCACTTACAAAAATATTCTAAAATGTAGTTATGATTTAAAGTCATTCAGTGTCCGAGGTATATATATTTGTAATTTAGAATTATAAGAGAATCCATATAGATGTAGGCATAAAGTTCAGTAGATCTTACTGACACCTTGTCCAAAGTTCTGCACCAAAATTGTTCAGTCATTTAAAGATTCAGTCTGATTACCTATTCATGTCATCCCAAAAATTTAGATATTTACATCAGACTAGAATAGACAAAAATATAATACGATTTAATGTGTATAATCTCAGTTAATCTTCAAATTTTCTTATTTTACAGATTTCGCACATCGATGTGGAGGGCGTCTTCACTATTTCTTCACGGATTTGTGTACCGTCTGGACGTCGTGTCGGAATGGGATGATACCAGGATTGTGGTTGACTGTTGAATGATGGGTTGGCTGTAGCAGGTGGTGATCGGTAATATTGTAAATCTTCTTTCTCATTACTGGATGGAGACATGGTATGGTTTGAAGCCTGGTGCATTGTCGACATTATTGGAGTGGATTTCTTCACAGGACTGCAGATTTTAGACATGGTGGAAGTGTTGTAAATGGATGGATCGGTTTTGAGGGGAGCCGTGCTGGAAATTGCGCTGTCTGGTGATTGACATGGATTAGGTTTGTTGAAGAGAATGGAAGCGGAAGTTGAAGAAACTGATGTTGTAGATGGTTGGCTGATAGTTGGGCAAGTTGAAGTTAGTGGGTTGGAGACCAGAGGCGTCATGAGGGCTGTTGAAATAGATTCGTCCTCATCAAGGTCAATGATCATTTGTTGGTCCATGGATCCTTCAAATATTTGGTGACTCCCATGTAACTTAATTGGTGTTTGTTTAAGAGGGCTAATCGGTTTTACCATCCGTTCCATGTTGTTTTCAATCAGGATACCTCTTGGAATTAGTATTGGTGATTGCATGGTCATCATTGGAGGAGTCGTCTCGTCCATGACTGGGGTACCGGGTGTTCTGGGGGTTTCGGATGTTGTTACTGTTGCTGTTGTTATAGTTGCCGAGACTGGCCGCTTCCGCCTCTTTGGAGGTTTTGCCATTGCCCGTGCTTTCTTTTTCACAAATGGAGACATGGAACATTTGCCCTGATGTTTCATGAAGTTTTTCTCTCCTTCTATAGGCAGATGACACCACTGGCATTCCACGGAAAGGTCTGACGAATACATCAGGCAGTGCGTTTTATGTTTTGCCAAATTGTTCCTGTACTTGTATCCCCTTCCACATATGCAAAAGAACTCATTCCCGGTTTCGTCGGCCATGGAGTAGCTGTAAAAGATGAATGATAAATTTACTTTTCATTCAAACCTATGCATGCCCTATTTATTGTCCATTTGTGCTCCGTTACTATTCTGTTCGTTTCTATGTCCTGGTCTGTTTGTCAATTGAATTTCCCAATGTCTGAAATTGATACCGTCATATGGTTTTAGTCTATCAAAATGTACTACTTTAGGGTTTGCATTGGGGTTCCGTTGTATCCGATACACTGTATCATCTAATTTGCTGATGATCTGAAAGGGGCCTTCCCAGTGACAGGTAAGTTTAGGAGACAAGTTCTTTTCCCGGGCACTGTTGTACAGCCAAACTGGATCACCAACTTGGTAGGGGCTACCATTTTCACAGCGATCATAATTCCGCTTCCTCCTCCGGGAACTGTTAGCTTGACACTTTCGGGCTCTCTCATGAGCAACTTCAATGCGCTCTCGTAACTCAGCGGCATATTCTATGTCATCGGTAGATTCCATCTCCTGTTGTCGTCCTGTCATCAGATCTAAGGGAAGTTCCACCTCACGCCCTAGCATTAGCATGTTTGGGGTTTCCTGTGTTGTATCATGAACTGAGCATCGGTAGGCCATTAGAGCAAAAGGAAGCTGTTCGTCCCAATTTTTCTGGTTTTTCTGGACCATCATCGCAAGCCGATCTTCAAGGGCCCTGTTAAACCTCTCGACCATGCCGTTGGATTGGGGATGATACGGGGTGGTCCGGGTGTTCTCGATTCCAAGCAATGTACAGACTTCTTGAAGTAGTTGAGACTGGAAGTTACTTCCCTGGTCGGAATGCAATTCTCTAGGTACACCGAAACGACATATAAACTCTTTAACTATTTTATCTGCAACTGTTCCTGCTTCTTGATTCCTTGTAGCATATCCTTCCACCCACCGGGCAAAATGATCCTTCAAGATGAGAATATACTGATCTCCCTTGTTTGATCTAGGCAGAGGACCCAAAATATGCACCGATATCCTCTCCATTGGAGCACCAACTTGATACTGCCGGAGTGAAGCTTGTCGTCGTTGTTTCGGTGATTTCCTAGATCCACAAGTATCGCATTGTTTGCACCAAAGTTTGATATCCTGACTGAGACCATACCAAAAGTATCGTTGTTTAATCTTCGGGATGGTTTTTGAAGCTCCCAGGTGGGCTGCAGTTTTGGCCGCATGGAGTTGATGGAATACTTCCTTCCGGAATTCAGGGGGTAGTAACATTTGCCAACGGTTACTGGTCCCATCAGGGGACTCCCACTGTCGATGAAGTACGCCATCTCTGAAAGCTAGTCGGTCCCACTTTGCCCAATAATATTTGGTAGCTCTGTTATGACCTGATACTGCTTCCCAATCAGGTCGTTTGGCATGATTTCGTTTGGCAGAAAATATCCACTTTAAGTCCCCATCTTCTTGTGCTTTTGTTGTGCTTTTGCGATATTTTCGTTTGACCATGAAGTAGTTTCAACCTTTTGCTGGTTCTCAGTTGCCTCCGTATTGGTCTGATCACTTAATGCAGGCGGTATCTCAGATGTTGCCTTTTGGTGTCTTGTCATGACTGCAGCTATTTGTTCTTTGTGGGTTGTCTTGATTTTCGTCGATAGGCCCTCTGTCTGTATGTGCAGGATTTGGGAACCCATTTCACCTTAGTTATTATCACATTGATTGGCCCAGGATGATCTGTTTGGATAGCGGTATCTTTGGTGACTTTCAGCTCAACAGCCTGGAGTTGATTCACCTCCCCTTCATATCCCATCTTTTCACACCATTTGCAAGGCATCCTGGATAATGCATCCGCGTTACCATGTTGTTTGCCGGGTCTGTGGTTGATATCAAAGTCATAGGTGCTCAGTAATCCAAGCCGCCTGGCCATTTGTCCTTCAGGCTCTTTGAAGTTGAGCAGCCATCTGAGAGCACTGTGATCTGTTCTGATGGTGAAATGATGTCCGTAAAGATACTGGCGGAAGTATTTGACGAACACAACTACAGCAAGTAACTCTCTTCTTGTAACACAGTAGTTTCGCTCTGATTTACTAAGTGCTCGACTGGCATAGGCGATTACCTTTTCCTGACCTCCTTGGACTTGAGAGAGCACCGCTCCGATACCAAATCCACTAGCATCAGTATCGAGTATGAAATCTCCATTTAGACTTGGATAGGCAAGGATAGGACTGTGAGTTAGATGATACTGCAGCTGCCGAAAGGATGTCTCACATTCTGTGGTCCATTTGAATTCTCTGTTCACCTCGGTCAGGCGATGTAGAGGTCTTGCTAGTTCAGCGAAATTTTTAATGAAGCGACGATAATAGGAAGCCAAGCCTGAGAAACTTCTGACACCATGCACTGTAGTTGGTATCGGCCAGTTTAGAATAGTCTGGGTCTTTTCTGGATCTGTAGCGATACCTTCTGGTGATACAACATGGCCAAGGTAATTTACCTCCTTCTGGAAGAGATGGCATTTCTTCGGTTTCAACTTGAGTCCAGCTTTACGTAGTCGGTTAAACACTTTCCTCAAATTTTCAATGGCTTCATCAAGGGATTGGCCGAAGACAATGATATCGTCCAAATAAACAAGGCAAATGTCCCATTGGCAACCTGCTAATGTCATCTCCATCAAGCGCTCAAAGGTGGAGGGCGCGTTGCATAGTCCGAACGGCATGACTTTAAACTGCCATAAACCACTTCTAGATGTAAATGCAGCCTTCTCTTTGGAATCGTTGTCAAGCCCCACCTGTCAGTAGTCCAGGGTGGAGAACCATTGAGCACCATGCAACGCGTTTAAAGAATCATCTATTCTAGGTAATGGATACGCATCCTTGATCGTTACATTGTTCAGGCGGCGATAATCAACGCAGAATCTTGTGGTCCCATCCTTCCTGGTGACAAGAACTATCGGTGATGCCCATGCACTGGTTGATCTCTCTATGATACCTCGGTTCAACATGTCCTCAATCTGCTTATCTGCTTCAGCTTGTTTGTGTATGGGAAGCCTCCTTGGAGCTTGCCTCAATGCGGGAGAATCGCCGGTATTGATTGAATGCTTCACACCTGCTGCTCCGCCAAGATCTGCATCTGATTTGGCAAAGATATCAGGATATTCTAGTAACAAGTTTCTGACTTTGATTGCTTCATCTGACTTCATGTTCTTAGTGCTTCGACTGTAAACAGCCTCTATATGCTCAGGAAGTTTATCGTCCCTCCATGATGATTTGATCACCTCGTTGACAGATATACATGCATTGCCAGCACATAATTCTTCATCTGTTCCACCTTCCTGATCCTGGAATACCTGGCCGAGCTTCACCGGACTCAACAGTGCCGCGGTAGTCCCCTTGTGGATCACTTCAGGTTCTGTGCCCATATTCATTGCCCTTAAAGGATACAGATCTTTCTCTGTATCAACGAGTGTTCGACCAATCAACAGATCATTCCTCGGTTTATCTCGTTTCGGTTCACATATAGCCCACTTCCCAATAATATCATGACCTTTTCTTGGTCTACTGGGTACTATCATTTGCTGTCCTGGTGGTACTATCGTGGTTTCAGCAACAATCAGCCGGCAACATCTTGATCTGGAGCATAGTATCTGCTCTCCGTTGCAGGTAAGGCAACCACTTTTCAGATGGATTTCACAGTCATATTTTGATAGGAAGTCCATTCCAAGTATTCCGTCAGTCTTGATATCTGCTATGATGATAGGTATCGTTGTTGGACTTGATAAGATTCCAACATCTATATCACATATTTCAGTGATATCAAGTAGTTTATGATCTGCTATAAGTAGCCGGAGAGAAGTGGCTCTTGTTTGTGGTCGATGTTCTAGTGGAATGCTGAAGTAAACTCGATTGGAAAGAATTGTAACACAAGCCCCAGTATCAACTAAAAATGAAATGTTAATTTTTCCCACATGACCTGGAACATAAGAGTCCATTCTCCGGATTCCTTACTCCTACCTCCAGCACGGTGATATCACCTTCATGGGCTGTCGATTCATGATAGGTTGCAGATTTCTGAAAATGTTCGTCATTTTGATTTTCATGCTTATCCGGAACACTTGGTTGATCTGAAGAATCATTCCACTGTTGGGGCGATAATGGGCTTACAACCGAACTGAGCCCCTCGGGGTCGGTTGCCCCCCGTTTTCCGAGGATTGCCTTGTCGAACCTCTTTCTTCCTTCTTCTCAGGGCAAAACCGACTAATGTGTCCGCGCTTGTGACACCGATAACACTCTACGTTATCCGTCGAACGTCGATTTGGGCAATTACTGGGAGACCAATTCTCCTCAGTGTTGCTGTCGGGTAGATCTCTCATCTTCCTTTCCAGGGCCGATATCCTGTTTTGTAAGTTGATATCATCTGTACTTGGGACATCAATCTCACGTACATATTTCCTTGTAGGGCCATTGGTAGAGCCTGCACGTTGGGCTTCAATCTGGCGATATCCCTCTATCACTAAAGCTAAGGTAACAGCCTGTTGTAGATCAGCAGGTTTTCCTTGATATACCTGCATGCGCATTTCCGGATCTTCAAGAGCATCAATGAAGTGGGTTTTAGCTAGACGTTCATGATGAGTGGTGGATATGCCAGGATAGGCGAATATTGCCAGTTTCCGAATGGCTTGTCCAAGTTCTCCCAGTGTTTCCTTGCTCTTCCTCCTTCGTCCTCTTAACTCAGCCAGATATAGTTCTGCCTGCTCTCTTGGTCCGAATCTTGAGCTCAGGACTTCAACCAGTCTGTCGAAATCTTGCTGTTCTCTCTCAGTCAGGGTACAGGCTAACTGTCGGGCCGGTCCTTGGAGGTGTGCAAATAATTAGTCTGCATGTTCTTGCTTACTCCATCGGTTGATTCGTGATATTGTGAGATACATTTGAAGATACTCCTACCAGGAATTATCGCCATTATAGTTCTCTGGCTTGAGTTGCCTTCGACTTGCACCAGACACGTGGGCTCCGTCTCCAGATCCGGTCCCACGTGGAGAGGGTCTCGGGATCGATAATTCAGGGTCTTTTTCATCTCTATTTTGTTGGTGCAAGTTGAAGGTTACCTCCGGATCAGTATCGTCCTGGTCTGGAAAATCTCTCCCAAGATCCATCTTCAGAGAATACAATGATATGACACTTTATGATGAGGATGGTAATGACATTCACGGAATTTGATGCCACCGCTGCCACCAATTGTAGCGGAAATGACGTGTTAGCCAATGATATTACTGCTCTTCAAACTGTCCTAATAGTTATGAAGGGAGGCGCCGCTACTGTCGGGACTCGTGTTCCGGATTTATCACCATCGATCACTCTTATGAAAACAAATGTATTTCTTCCTGTTCTCTGTTTGATGATATGTCTTGTATCATTTGAGTTTCTCAAAGAAATATCCTCGTGATATGTTAGACAAACATAAGGTGCTTATAAGCGACAAAGTATCTTGTGATATTATCTGATATTTTGCCAAAATGATACGGCTGTATCCGTTCTGTGAATATGAGTATCAATCTCAGTATCCTCTGGTATATTGTGCTAATGATACGTCAGTATCGTCCAAGAGTCCTATTCTATATCTGATCCAGTCCTCTCAGTAACTGATAATATGAAGGTTCTTAAATGATACCTCTGTCTCCTTCAGTGTCATGAATATGTCAGTGATATTTCCGTATCAGTCAATCGTATAACTGTATCAGGCTGATATATTACCCTTAGTATGAATGTTACAATCTTAACAGTCAATGATACATCTGTATCATACTAGCTTTGTGGATAGGTAAGTATCAGTCAGTGGTACATCTGTATCATTCCGGTTCAGTGGATAGGTAAGTATCAATGATATCTCTGTATCATCATGGTATAAATGATAGGATCATATCTGTCAATGATACACCTGTATCATTCCAATTTCATAGATTGGAAAATATCAATGATAGCTCTGTATCATCTCGGTATCAATGATACACTTGTATCATTCCAGTTTCATGGATATGAAAGTATCAATGATATTTCTGTATCATTTCTGTATCATTGATACACTTGTATCATTCCAGTTTCGTGGATATGAAAGTATCAATGATACCTCTGTATCATCTCTGTATCATTGATACACTTGTATCATTTTTTTACTCCAATGATATCACAGTAACCTTCTCTGGTTGAATTTGTCTCCTGCAGCTATGAGATAGTTGATGGATATCTTCTAATGATATCGCTCCACAATCACAATACAATTCCTTCTCAATAATAAACGTCCAGTCTTTTGTTTAAATTCAACAATAAAAAGTCAACAATTTATTCTGTAATATCACATATATACATAATCAGAATATGTGACATTCCTTATGTTTCTCGTCAGCTTTTACTCAAACTTTCCTGCGGTATTATATTTGGCCATGGAATGTGGATACTTTTCTGGCTGAATCAATGATACAACTGTATCATTTGTAAGGCGGACCTGGAACATGGATACTACCAATCACACTGATTATCAATGAGTGCCTGTCGCTATGATAGTATCATACTATATATGATCTATTGTATTGTATGGATACTTTCAAAATTCTAGTAATCTTTATCTGAGACTGTATCTTGTTTTTAAGATACTAACATTTATTCCGTCTGGTTCGCTCTGCATTTGGACAGCGTAACGACGTCTTGTCTGTCTCGGACCCCGAGACCGTCTGCCATATTTACGAATTTTGATCACTTATATAACCAATACTCATGAATATTCATAACATGACCGAAAATCCTATTGGCTCAGAGCCTATCAATCTTTGTAACTCCACCTTCTAATGCTGATTGTATGGAGAAAATGGTGACAACATAGCGATCTTGAAAACAATGAATAAATGTTTTCAACCAGATAATTTCACAAAAACTAAAATATAGTTATTGTGTGAAATAACAAACGTACTATATTTGATAACTACTAACTCTAAATTCTTTGGGAAGCAATACAATTCTTGCAAACGCGTAAAATAGCTTGACATACATTGAGACGAAGCTAAAATTATGGCGTGTCGGCAGAGAAATGCGGGAACTATAAATTTACTATCGAATGTCATAAAATTATCAGACATAGAGTTCTCTTATAAGTTTCACCGACTGTAGTTAAGTCCTAATAATTTTAAGAATATAATGTCAAACATCTAAACAGTTAATAACAAGTTATTTGTCCGATATCCAACGTTTCTGTCAAATGTTTTTAACAACAACAACATGTGCATATATCATAATGGCGCTCACGTAAGGTCAACCAACCCCTGGTCTCTTTCGTTATTATTTACAAATAATCTATAAGGTCCAATATTCTGTCATTACGTATTCAATTAGTTGAATAGTCAAAGATTTAAGCCATTATATTTTAAAATTTCAATCGTCAAAGATAAATTCAAAAACTTACGTAACTTACGCGAGGCTCACGACTCGCTTACCGAAAGACCATCCATTCCAGTGTTAAAACTATATAACTATTAGAATATTTCACTATTTACAAATCCGCCACAGTATCTCACCAGTTTATTTTCTGTATATGGTGTGATGCTGCTGATAAACTGTTAATCCCCGAGGCCCGCATGTCATTTGATAAATTTGTGTAGGTTTATTATCTTGGTGGAAAATTTACCGCACGACGCCGGGCGTTACAGGTTAGTTTCTCTGTGTATTCTTGTATTTACCATGTTTACTCCATGTTGAGGTGTTTCCTCCATCAGAGGCCCGCGATGCTGACCAAGTAACATGGTTGAGATGATTTATTTATTTGAGCTGACAACTCAGCTCATTAGCTAGCCGGTGCTAGATGCCGTGTGGTTACTTCATAGTCTCCACTTGAACACCTGCAATAAAACCGCGGCGGGGATACCAAGGCTGCGTCTTAGAATCCTTCGTACTCGGGTCTGAAAATGAGACGCAGAGGGGGGCTTTCCTATGGAGTCAAATGGTTGGGTTTCAATCGCCAGACGTTAATTTTTCCCACCTCTTGCATATCTTACCAATTTACTCTCTCGCCAGAGAGACCATCACAATTTCGGGAAAGTTAAATTTCAATCAACACCACTGGACATTATAACATAAACTTGTCAAACAAGGCTATTTCACCCAAGATTTATCAAATTACGTGATAAATATTTCAAACTCGATATGTTAGTTTTAATATTGTTGGACATAGTGGCTATGCTGAGCTTGTTGCATAAAAATACGGCATTCATCTACAACGATTTCGGTGAATTGGTGAATTTCCAAGAAACCAGATATTCTGCATTTCGACATCTAAAAACGTAAATGTCGACTCATGGCCCTAGCCATCGGATCAGAAGTGAGGTTAATTATTGCTAAGAAACTAGGACTGATCCTACTTCTCATTTGCGAGAAACAAATTTCAATTCAATTATAATATATCGATTATTGACAAGGACATTTTTGTGAACGACGGTGGGGGGTTGGCTTAATGCCACACCCAAGGTTGATTCACTCATATGATGACAACCGGTTTGGTTGGTGGAGGAATCTGGAGTGCCCGGAGAGAACCACCGCCCGTCGGCAAGTAACTGACAAACTTCCAAACATGGACCAGCTGGGCTAGAACCCGTGCCGGTTCAGCGGTGTGAGGCTAGCGGTCACCAGCGAAGCACCTTAGACCACTCGGCCACCGAGGGCTCTTTGTGGACGACGGATGAATATCGGATCTGGCGAGCATAAACCTTCTCCGATATTTCCACGTCTGTTATCGAAAGACATTTTCATACTACAATCAGATCAGAAATAAAATTGGGCATAAACGCAATGCAGTTTCCGGCTTTTGAGAAGTGATCGTATCAAGTAGTCATCTCGATTTTCAAACACTAACGTATATTTGTGTTTGATAGCTATCCGATGAAGAATAACGTATTTCTTTAGGATTAGAAGACAGGAGAACTCTGCTATATGTACCTTTCTAACATAATGGAAAACTGTTCATTGCTGCCTTCTTCAAGTAACGAATCTTTTCACAGTGTACTTACTTGTACACATATAGATATGCAGGCACTGATGTCTCACCACTGTTGCATATCGGACGTTGTAATGGACCACACTGTTGTGCTGCTGTTGTATCCCCTGTCCGAGATATAGACTGGAATATAGAGAAAGTATGAACCAATAGGTTTTCTTGTGTCGCGTTGGCTTAGACTTCGATTTATGCAAATGCTGATCCGAAGAGCTAAATACCGTAGGACGTGGCTTAAACAAAATATATCCATGTTACGGTTGACGACAGGAAGGTCATGATGTCTTGTCGTCATAATTCAAATATATTGACCGATTTTCTCTTACACGAAGCTGGCTTGGATTTATATACATAATTTTGTTATGACAGTTTGGAGTTTGGAATTGGACGATGATATTCTTCATGAACAAGGGCCGGCTCTTGGATATCGGTTATGGTTATGGCGTTAACTGGTAACTCATATTCTGATAACTCGTATGTTGATCTTAGTTGTTCTACTACAAACTGTATTTATTTAGTTTCCTGTCAGAAGTGTGGTCAATAGTATGTTGGCAAGACCACCCAAAGACTCTATCTTAGGGTGAACGGTCACAGAAAATCCGTTAGGAAAAAGCAATTGCTTATAGGTAAGCATTTTTCTGGACCCGACCATGGCTGGGATAACTTTAGTATTCAGATCATAGACGTCGTCTATCCATCTACTAAGGATTCCCCCTTTGGATTTGAGAGAAAAATCCGAGAGCGGAAATTATTCTGGATGCTAGACCTTGGGTCAGTGTTTCCGTTTGGTTTAAATGATAATGTCAGTGGGTTCGGAAATGCTACAAACCGCCGTTCAAATATATCCAACATTACCCAACTATTTAAACACCATCAACGGAGACATCGCAGCCATGGTTGGCGAAAGTTTAATAGTTCGATGATTCACGATCATATCACTTTAAATTACTTAGTGGGTTTAACTAACACCCCCAATAGTATACATAGCTTACGTACAGTTCTGTATGCGTTACCTCTGAGGGCTTTAGATCAAATAGCCAGAGATATACAACAATCTGCGTCTTCAGGAAATATAATACCATCAAAAATCATTAAAGTATGTCAAGATATAGCGTATTTTCGGTTGTATTGTCCAGTGAACATAATCGAAACATCTCAAGATCGGCTTTTCTTGGAACTCAACTACTTGAATAAAGGACTGGACATCATTAATTTACCTCGAATCCTGAATGATCCAGAGGTACGCAACGCTGTGCCAAACTATTTTAAGTTCACAGAACCTCCTTGCATTTCATATAAGTACACTAAATCTATAGCCACCAAAATATTCAATTACTCCAATGCTGTCCAGGAGTTTGACTGGAACTTATACACGTCAGGAGGCTATAGTTGTGATTGTGAATCGTCGAACTTTATCTATACACCATGCAAACATATTGTGACTGGTGACCTTGATGTGGTGAGTGATAAGGATCTGAAATTACTCCTGATGAAAGGACCTAAATATAGAGAGCCAAGAAGAATAAATCTGAAGGCCGACCAGAAGATAGTCCTGTCTGCATTGGAACAGTACGTTATTGATTGGTCTAAGCGAGAAAAAGTTGAACCTACAGTACTCGCTGATTGGCTGGACCTCACCAAGAGCAAGATCGTTGAAACAATCCGCCATATTGACAGAAGTACTCTTCCCCAAGCAAAACAAGTACTGAGAAACCTCAATTCGCAAGAAGTTCTAGCAAATCTCCAGAGTAAATTCGTCATAGTCCCAGCAGACAAAGCTCCGAATAATATAATATTCATATGTAAATATTACTATTACCAGGTGCTGGTTAAAGAATTGAGTGTAGATATATCTTCATCAAATACGTCTACTTACTCCCAAACTGCATTTACTCTGGAAGATTTATTTAACAATCACAAAAAGTTTCTCAGGGAAAGAGGTATTTGTCTTTCAACCAATCATAACGACATACCAAAACTATACTGGACTCCCAAAATGCATAAATCACCATACAAAGCTAGATTCATAGCTGGTTCTAGAAGCTGCACCACCAAGCTTCTTTCAATCCTATTGACGAGGGCCCTTCAGGAGGTAAAAGCATTTTGGGAAAGGTATTGCGCCATTATTTCTAAGAACTCTGGCGTTGAATGTATGTGGATATTGAAAAACTCAAAATGTCTTACGGAAGAACTTGATGCTAAAGGTCACATACCGTACAGACATGTATCCACATGGGATTTCTCGACTCTCTATACTACAACCCCTCATCAGGACCTTATTGACCGTCTAAGTTCATTAATAGTATCTGTGTTCAAGAAAACTGATCGTAGATATATTAATGTCGGAAGCCATAAAGCATTCTTTAGCTCTACTACATACAAGAGATATCATTCATGGGATGTTTCTTTGTTTATAGAGTTGCTTGAATTTCTCATTAAAAATATCTATGTGAAATTTGGCAACACAATATATCAGCAGCATATAGGTATTTCAATGGGTACTAATTGTGCACCCGTGTTGGCTGACCTTTATCTGTTCTCTTATGAATATGACTACATGCAGGCGCTTTCAAAAACCGATCCATTCAAAGCCCGTTCCTTCTCATTCATCAAACGCTATATAGACGATCTTCTCGCTGTGGATAACCGCTATATAAATGAGGCAGTGAAGGATATATATCCACCTTCACTGGATTTGAAAGAAACAACAGAGAGCCCTACAGGCACATCATATTTAGACCTATATCTCTATAAAAATGAAGCGGGCATTCTCTCTCGTCGACTTTATGACAAAAGAGATGATTACAATTTCGACATCGTAAACTATCCCTTTCTGGACAGTAATATTCCAGTGGGACCTGCATATGGCGTATACATATCTCGCTTAGTAGCATTTGCTAGATCCTGTGTTAAATGTGACGATTTTAATCAACGTGCAGAAACTTAAAAAACAGGGCTATTCCACCAAGCGCCTACACTCAAAGTTTCTCAAATTTGGCGATACATATCGCATGCTGATAGCAAAATACGAACGTAGCGTGCAAGATCTATGGCGCTACGTTTCGTAACTTGTGTCTAATTCCGCTTAACCCGGCGCTAGGGGCCGTATGAACCCATGTACTTCAAGATCCTCATGGTACTCATATGAACAGTCACAATCAAAGCGTGACTGAGATACATCATTCTTTAGATGACGACTTTACAACGAATATTATGGATTAAGAATACTGATCAGCGATACGGATTTGATATTTTTGGAACATCATGATGTCTTGCCGGCATCATTGAAAACTGTTGACCGCTTCTCTCTTGCAGGAAACAAGTCTATGTTTTTGTATACTATGATTGTCTTTTTGAATTTGGTGCTAATACTGTTATATGGAAAATGGAATAGGTCTTTGGATTATGGACGCGGATATTCTCTAATGGACGACGGCTGGATTATGAATGACGGACTAGACGCTTGTAATGTGCTCGTATTTCTTGCAGTTTTGAGTAACTGACTTGACGAATAAATGCATTACCTCTTTCTTACTTTCCCAGCCTTTATTCAAATTTCTCCCGAGGACCGTACTAATCAGGAAATAGAACATGTCGATTGCGTAGAGGACACGCGATCTGCGAAAGACAGCCATCAAATTATGTGGAGCCTTTTGTCATATATCTTGGAACTGATGTCGAGCGAAACATATGTAACTCAATGACGCATCCCTAAAAAAGGTTGGCTGAAGAAATTGAAGAGGAATTTAAAACGAAATATATGAGTTTTACGTATTACAGTGAGTATTGACTGTTCAACCTTAATCTTTATACCCGACATGTCGCTTCCCACTAATGTATCCACTTACAGAAATCTAATTTTCCCGATTTTTATCCCCAGTGAACTTGACCTTTAACCTTTTAAACGCAATAAGATTCTTGTTGCTATATATACGCGTGATATTTTCCCGAAGTTTGATCACAATCCACAGGAATAGTAGAGAAAGGTTTTAAATAATTTCCTGCTGGGTGGCACCGTGACGTTGACCTTTGAACCGTTTGACCTTTGATAATTTTATTACCTGGCTTCGCGTCTCTCCTTGACGTATCCAGTGAAACAAAAATACAATTTTTATGTTTCATGATTTTTGCCCAAAGTGACCTTAATGATTTTTTTATTTCTGGCCACCGTGACCTTGGATAGGTCAATTTGTTGAAAAGTTAAGAAAGTAAATATCGAAAGTCGAGAGG
>JAVTVY010039257.1:0-15736 GCA_036873755.1 Hanleya hanleyi | reverse complement strand
TTTTATCACTCGCCTGAGAAATCCCTGAGGCGAGTGAATTGCTAAAATTACTTCTATAAGTACATTACAGAATATGTGGGTCACATATGCACGGTTCAGAACGGTGTTGTAGTCTTCTTTAATTCGGAACACTGATGTAGGTTCCTCTCCACTTTTAGGTACGTTGATAGTTCTATCGGCTTTCCTTTCGGATTCGACATCGTGCAATTTTCCGCTAACAGCCTGCTAACAGTGACAAAATTGTCAGGAACGAAAAGGCGTGCTTGACACCCACCGGAATTGCGTGAGAGCAATAAAAAGCATGGACTTGATCGTGGGACGAAAGTCCGCTTAACAGCGAGAGAAATTCAAAATCGGAAACTAATGTTTAAAACAGAGTGATGTTATGTTAAACAAAATCGGAAACTATGTTTAAAACGGCATGATGCCATGGTGGTTAGAGCCGTGGTGCTTGACGGATTTTATATTTGTGGAAATCATAACCCACGTCTCAAAACGTGTCTGTATGGAAATACAAGGGAGGCAACCAGTCTACCCATAACGGATCTGTAATTTCGTTCCGACACAGGGTTATACTTTTTGCACAAACACATGAAGCGGAAATGGCGGAAAGCCTTCCGAAATTACTGAACAACAGGATCTTTACGAAGCCAAGAATTTTACGACAGCTGAAGATGACATTAAACTTTATTCTGACCTATGAAACATGCCAATGATGAACAACAAGATATTTTGGAAGCCAAGAACCTGACAGCAACAGCTGAAGATGTCATTAAATTTTATTCTGACCGACGAAAACAGGCGAGTGGTGAACCACTCGCCATTTTTTTATTTCAGGCGAGCAAGAGGCGCGCGCGAGTGATCGCTCGCCTCTCCTTGAGAGCCCTGATACCCTATGACCAAAATTGGCCAAGGCGTAGATGTTGACAGGCTTCTTCTTTGCCATCACAATTCACATCTCTGAACTGTACATTTAGCATAAACATAAATCGTCAATGATTTACTGATTTTCAGCAAGTGACCTGGACCTTTGACATCAAAATTGATAGGGTTTTTCTTTGCCCCTTGGGTAAGGTATACCCAAAGTTTGGTACCAATCCATGACCTGGAATGGGAATATCGCATATCTTACAAATGAAATCACACGGTTTACAAAATTTTGTCAGAATCAATGAGTCCGACTCCTTTTTTGTGAGGGAAGAGAAGGAGAACCAGAATTATACATGTATGTTTATGGAGCAGAGAGAGGAGGTCTAAAAGGAACATTTCAGAAGCTCATCTAACAACATTTATATCTGTAGAATTTCAGTTCCCACTGTAATTGTCCATGTTGTAGAAGCAAATAAGTATATAAACCCTTCTTAAGTATGTATACATGTACAAGGTGACGGCATATCAATATTACATGTCATGAGCAACGAGCCTGAATATACTATATTTATATGTAGGACTAGATCTGACACTGCTCAAGGCTAGAGGCCACTCCAATCAAGGCTGACATAGTAATGACACATGTATGGCCTGTGTACTGTACAAGGTAGGTTGATCAAACGAGATCCGCTGATATGGCTCATCTAACACACCGCTGTCAGCGGGTACAACTTCTGCAACAGACTTGACAAAATGAACACAGTATGGCGTGATAACATCATAGTTCACTCAATTCACCCTGCTCTTGCCAGAATCAACTTGCCATGTCGACTCGACAAATAAAACGGATGTCGCGGTATAAGCACGAAGAACAGAGTTTTTATACAAATGTCCACACAATATAATCATATAGAAAGCCATCATTCCACACATGGCTAAAACAGATTGGTATCTTCAAACAGGGGTAGGCTACCAACGGTACACATACATTCACTCAATTCATTTGACAACATTTTGCAAGCTGGCGCCAGTGGTTGGAAGTTCAATTTTATTATAGCACTGATTTTTATCTTTAAGTTACATGTGTATACCGGAACTGGAGTTTTTCTGGTCAAATACCCTTAATAAAGTGGTACATTGACATGTTCTTTCAATTCTGTTCTATTTGGGTCTACATCAGCACTGTGCGACTGAGTGCTCAAGTACATCCATCCATCCATCCATCAGCTACAGCTTGCGGAGTACTAGGAATACATATTCTCTTCCTTCTCCTCCTGACTTTCATTATTTACTTCTTTCACTTTTTAACAAATTCGCAGATTTCTCTCATATTTGGTCAGGCTAGCTATTGGGTCATGCACTGATGTCGCACAACACAAATGAGGTCAATAGGTCAAGGTCACTGTGACCTTAAAATCAGAAAATCACAGTTGTCTGTGGGGAAGGGAAGATATATTGAAACGTAAAGCTCACACAAGAATCAGAAAATCAGTGAAAGTCAAATACCGTTTTTTTAGTGGCTGCATTAGTGGGAGACGATATGCCAAAATGAGGTCAAAAGGTCGCTGTCAACGTCAATGTGGTCCCTAAGTTACGAAATTGCTGAAAACATTGTCTGTGCAATTTCGGTTCAAGGACATGGATTGTGATCAAACTTCAGGAATATCTCAAGCTTATGGCAAACAAGAAACTTATTGAGGTCAAAAGGTCAAGGTCACCAAGCACCAACAATCAGACAATCAGTGAAAATCATGTTTTCAAGAGTGGATGCATTTAGTGGGAATCATTGTGTCAGATACCAAAATTGTGATCAAAAGGTCAACGGTTACTGACCATCAAGAACTCATGAAAACCTGAAAAACATGGGCTATTCAGATGTCTTTACATGTCATATTTAATCACTCCCAATTTTGGGGATAAAATTCAATTGACTTCCAATAAATTTGATCACTCTCTAAAATCATTGAAATAACAAAGAAATAATGGATCATTGGTATGATTTTTGATCATTTTGTCAAATTCTTTCTTCTGGGGATTACCGTACATGTATGCTCATCTAACTATGTCTGTCTACTACATGAGGTAGTATCTGTCTGACAGCTGACCAGTCTATTCATATGCAAATGCAAGCTTTGCTTATCATCCATTTTCAGTGGTATCCATTTGGATGCCCTCTGCCTCAGGCAATGGGTTTCACACAGGTATCTGAGTTAGTAAATAATTTGAAACAATGAATAAGTTTTACCCATAAATTACTTAATTTCTACAATAGTGTGTTAACTTGTCTTCTAGTAGACAGGTTACATCATTCACACAATCAGAATAGAGTGAGCTAGAACATCCGATATACCGGTATCTGTATATGTATAGCCCAATGCACACAGCCAACATTTTGTTGTATCAAAACAAAAACTGAGCTGTTTTTGTCTGCTGTGTACAGGGCCCAAAAACACCTGTGCAGAACAAATGTTCCCGAGATCAAACCTGTTTGATATTGCAAACATGTTTTGCTCTGAAACAAGTTTTTGACGTCTGCGTGTGGTGACTGCGAACATTTCCCTGAAGATTTTGCAACTATTAACCAATCAACTGGCGAGCCACACCCATGTGACAAAGGATTGAACGCCAAGGCTACATCTACTTACATGGCGCTGGCGGTTTGTTTCAAGATGAAATGTCCACAGTGTGCAGAGAACAGGAACAAAGACAGGCAAAAACATGAAACAATGTTTTTGTTCTAATACATAGGACACTTGTCAAAAAGCAAGGCAAGGCCAGAACATTTTGAGCTTCACACAAGACCAAGTAAACTGCACCAATTCTATGAGAATGGGAAGAGTGTGTGTGTGTTGGAGGGGAGGGGCAGTTGGTATATTGCACACAAATCACACAGTCTAATATGTAACTTGTAACACAACCAGCACTGATTCTGAAACTGATCATGTATGTTGTAATCTTCACCAGCATAAAAAGTACCCTCCATTTGTACTCTCATCTTTATTTGACTTTTCTTTATCAGGGAAAATCATTTCATTTTAATTTCTTTTTGCCAAAAAACTGAGCTTGGCTTCTGTTTAATTCTGAACGACACTCTTGAGGCTATGGCAAACGTACAATCTCCAAATACGGTCTTCAAATTCATTACTTGAATTACTGTTACAACAAAGAGAGGGAGCTCATTCAGGCACTGCAGTATGTAAATAGTGTTCGTTTGAGGAGGTTTTAAATGGACAGATCTCAAATGTTTGAATGAAGCAACGAAAGCCTTTTGACTCCCTCGACGCCTGAAGGTGAACCGTCCTGCGTAAATGAAAGGAGGCAATTTCCGAAACTACTTGTACTGACACTGTCGGAATCCGCAGCTGTGTGCACTGACTTTCTTTAGCCAGAGATTAAATAGATTTCCTGGCGGATCTTCTATAATAAAAACAGTTTGGTAAACACTGTCTTACGTGTGAGCCCACCTCCGTCATGATTGGCTTAATATTAGACTACAAGTGGCTTTAGCCGGGAGAACTTTCCACCGTTCAAACTCAATATTGGAATATTGGTACTTTGGCCGGATAGGTTTTTTTAAGATATTTTTTCTGGCAGCAGATAAGGCCTTTGTCAAGAGAATGGTTGGTTAGAACTTGTATAAAGTTTACTTATCAAGGCAGTGAAATCTGAGTGAGGCAAACTGACATTGGATTAGACTGCTAAGATTGCCCATGAAGCTTGCAAAAGACGGAAAGAGAACTGATCAATCACGAAAGGCAAAGCAGTAAGAGATGTACATGTAACAGTTTTACTGACAGTCTGAGTTGGACTGAACTGAGAATTCCTATATCTGAATGTGCACTCAATTTAATACTGGATTCCATGTTCAAATTGTATACATATGCACAGTCACTTATTCAACTTTGCACAAAATAGTGGTGCATTACTACCCCATTAGTATAAAGTTCAGAACTTGGGCTGCATTTTAGTAAATTAATTCCCCCTTTCGGAGGACAGTGCAAGGTGTTAAAACAATTTTAAGTATAAACATTCCCAACTCATACTGACATGACTGATAAACTTTGAGGTTCATGTGATGAGTTTAAACTGCCTGAACATTTCTCATTAAATCTCTGATAAACATGGTAATTAATGCATTGTTTACCAATGATCAGACCATGGAGCTTATAGCATGTATAATGGGAGCTTCATGGTAAGATGTAAACACCATTTCTCCATCATTTGTCCATATAGACAAAAAGATGAATGTATCTCCAGCCTGATCGACCATGTTCCTACGAAGTAGGCTACAGATCGCAAATTGTCCGGTAATGAGTGAGTGAGTCAGTCCATCCGAATCCTTTCGTCGGCAAAATAAGGAGAACCGTTGACATTAGAACCTTGATTTTTGGCATGAACGTGCATTAGGGCATTGTTACCAGCAAGTTCTGATCTGAAATAATTCTGATTAAAATTAGATTTATAATTAACACTTCAGTATATTGTTATAAATGCATACCATCCATGTGGCCTTTAACAGTATCATGTTCCTTTTATGACCATGAAGCCATGGGACCTCCTTATCAGTGGATTTAAAAGTCATTAAGGCTTGTCCTTGGAACAAACACAGAGAGAGGCTCCATCCCAGCCTTGTGGTTTTTAACAGTGATTTATATCCAAGCCCACTGAGATAAGGCCGGTTTCTACTCTGCTGCTTGTCACATCAAGTTACAGTGGTCGGTGTCCTGTATAGCAGATATAGTATATTATTGCATGCCTGTCCACTACCCTGGAACATTTCCTAGCTTAGACATTAAACAGCCCCATAAACTTGCCATCAAATGGGATAAGGCTGGGAGTACAAGAATGTGCGGTGTATTTTCTGTGGACTGTGTAGGCTGTACAGTCTGAATGAAGACAGCCTAGCAGAATTAGTTAAAGCTAGGTGGTTTAACGTTTATCAATGAAGAAAATCATCGATCAACCGCCATAGAATATAATGTGAAACAAGAAAACCGGAATAGTACATTCATCAGATTGCCAATGCCCAAAATGTGTTGTCTCATATATCTAGATAACAACGTGATGTAGAGACGCTATTTATTCGTCTTTGTACCGGTTATGCTCAGGAGAATGACATAGAATCATTATTATCTTGTGCATAGAAGGTGTTGGTCTTGAGTTGAATTACCGTAAACTACATAAATGCTACCTTTCTACTATAGTACTATATATAAAATTTGTTGTATTGTTGGGAAAATAATGTGATTCAAAAAGTTGTTTTGATCCTGGACAAGGGCACTGAAAACCATTAAAGAGATGTAAATGTATTTTCACACGTAAAGCTTGAAATCTACTGAACCTATATTATTCAATCTGTTTCCTTTAATTAAAAATTGTAAAATTAAATCGGCGAGTGTTATTTATTTTGGAATAAAGGCGCATTAGGAGACTGTTACCAACAAGTTCTGAGCTGACCAACTTTTGATGAAAATTTCTGGTGATTTTTGATGAAAATCACTGGCGATTCTGACTTGGACGGTGCCCATCTTAATATAGGCAGGATTTCAACTGGGGGTGGGGATTTCCAAGAGTTCAGTTCGCGTTCGAGTCCTAATGCCTACTGTACTTCGTAGGTCCTGTGACGTTAGTCACACTGCCATGTTTAACAATGTGTTTAACAAATATTTAATGCAAGCAGAATCTGTATATAATCCTCTTAACACTTGGACTGTCTATGGTTATGTAAACTAACATTTGCCAGAGCACTTTGCATAGACAATGGCGTCAAATTTACCTTACACAGTCTGTTTGGGATGTTAATCATGTTCTGTAAGAATTGTTCAACCGTGTAATCACAGCCTGAACTATCAACAAACAGCCACCATAGGTACTGACTGGATAAACACACAAAACAGCGATGTCTCTTGTTTACAGTCAATCAACCTACTACTGTGTCAGTAATTACATTATGTCTGGCAAATAAAGCTTACCTGTACAGTATAAGCATGTACATGACAGATGACATACACAAGACATGGTGTATAACTCTTCAGATCAAATGGTTTTTATTCTCATGAGCTCATCAAAACTAATCTACCCCAAAGTTGCCAACTTCTGTGACAAGCCTGAAGCTATTATTCTCTCAGACAACTCTGGCTAAAACGAGAGTGGAGAACAAAAGCTCAGTTATTCCATCAGCTGTCAACAAACAATTCACGCAACTAACTTGAACTTTTTTTTATTTGTGGCATTTTATCTGCATTTCCTAATGATAATCTTAATTAGGGGAGCCATACCCCAGTTACAGGCAGGAACAGCCAGGTTTGAGACAGGGTTGTTCGAGGCAATGACTTTGCATACCTCTGTATCCAAGGTATCAGGAACCCTCACAGTCCATGTTGAAAACAATAACTCACTGAGGAGGATTCCCGAAAGTAAATACATATGTACATTCTGGGACGAGTATAGAGGGATATGAAACGCGGCTCCTCTCTTTGAACTAGGGTTTGTCTCGCTAATTGATATGTTAATGAGTGATTAGTGATTGGTTAATTAGTACGCCTCGTCACTGATTGGCTTTTGTGCGCAAAAGACCGTCACGTGTGCTTCGCTGCGAGTCCCGCCCTGTTTCGCTGGTCAATGCTGGGCGAATACACATGCTTGTCAACAAGGCTCCATTAACGTGAATGACAGTCAACTCAATTTAGGCCAAGATTGGTGACCAAAAAAAATCCTTTACAGCTTAACGAGTGGCAAAAGGAATACATCATGCAAACGACGAGAAACAAAACTAGTGCACAGAGAAAAAAAATCTAGAAAAAAATATGACCCAAAAGAGTAGTTCAATCACAAAAACGTACAAGAATTGTGAGATTTGTTCAGAATTCTACATATTTGGCATTTTTACGATTTTCACGAGCAATTATTTACAAAAACGAAAATGGAAAATTAAAACATTTTGCGTACTGTCAATGACATGCTTGCATATTTTGTAAAAACTAGCACAGATATACTTCAAAAATTGAGATAAATGAGAAGTTTGATCACAAAGAAGGGGAAAAATGAGTTTTTCCTTGCCGCTCCAGCCGCTCAGTTATCGGCAGCGCAGAGCGGACCGGTCGAAAGTTGTCATGAAAATATGCATCTTTTCGATGAAAATCCCTCAAAAGTTTCTTCTCTCAAAATAGTACCCGTCTCGATCAAATAATCTGATGCCAATTACTGCAGAACAACGTCTATAAATCTGGTAAAATCTGGAATGAATTCGTGACGAAAACTAGGCGATGCAAAGGCTCCGCGAGACCTGGCAGGCGAGACATACGTTCAGCGTGAGCTCGCGGCGGCGCCTTTGATGTCGGGGTACGTTTCATATCCCTTTAATATTCGTCCCAGGTACATTGTAGACGATACCCAGATTACAAATAATTTATACATCCAGAGCCAAAGGGGCTTCAAAATATGCCCACACATTTGACTAACTAGGCCAGATTTTTTCATTCTCTTGGTTTACGGATTCGCCGACCCCCAAAAACGGGTTTCCTGAAGAAAAAAAAATAATTTCCAAATGGTCCTATTTTTTTCTCCGCCGATTCGATTTTCCCGACAATGAAAAAAAAAAATCCGGAAAACCCTGTTACAAAATTCTGTGATGAACTGCTCTCCGCGAGGGAAGACAACTCTTCCGCCACTTGGCGCGCTATCGTAAATACTCCCCGCAAAGTGTTTTATCGCCATTCTGTATAGCTTTCTGGGCATCCCAGGGCTTGTCAGAGCCAATCCAGATGAAACGATTGGAAATATCATAGCCGAACACTGCGACAGTTTGATGGTAATGGAGATCAGGACGTCTCTCTGAAACTGCCAATTTCGGAGACGGAAGCATGACCCCTTCATGACATTCCGGCGAAGATTCTGCAGTCGGTATGTGTTTGTGCGAGCCCACAAGGAGACAGAAAAACCCGTCCACGCAAATAAAACTGTCTTTGATATTCTTAGGAGTGCACAGAAGCGATACGATCGTCTCCCGAAGTACAGGTTTGTATAGATCAAAAAAAGTGATCAAAGCGGGATGTTACCAAACGGTCAAATATTTGAATAGTATATATTTTGCCTAAATTGAATTTTCAATGATAAACCGGTAACCTAAAAGTGTTCTACGCAAATTTTTTGAAACCTATTCAATCATCAATAGTAATATGTGATATGAATTTCATTATTCAAGACATTTTCAAAGTGGCATATACAAATTTATACAAGGCTAGTTCAGTTTTATGATTGTTAACCTCAACCCTTGGGCATAGGGATATTGTCTTTGTTAGGTACGTCTGTCCACCTGTCTAATATTAACCTGTCTGGTCTGGCCTAGCCTGTGACAGGTAAACTATTCTGTTTTGATTGCAAACATTTTTCCAGTGACAGTGTCATGTGAACGTTTCAGGAATAAATTAAGAGAGAGATTCCTTCCAACAATTCACTTTCCATCTCGTTTTCTTGTTTTATGGGTTAACAGTGCAAGCTTTTATCACTGATCATTTTTTTTTTCCGACCGACCAACCCAAATTGTTGAGGCCTTCAATCCGTAAACCAAGAAATAAAAAAAAACTGGCCCTAGATGTAATATTTGATATCCCACATGTGGAAAACATGAAGAACAAGCATGTGACAAGAGCCCAAGGTGCTTCAATATACGCCTGTACATCTGAAATTACACTGGTCTAAATTAAGGTCTAGGATTTCAGCCCTCGCAATTAGCCACGGCAAACGGCATTTGCCGTGGTAAATGCTGGGGTAAAATCACTTCGCGACGGCAGTTTTTTTGCCGTGGGTCGTAAAGTGATGTTGTTGTCAGTAAACAACATACGGTCGATGGTAAAATACGTCTCCTTGAACTGGCTTTTCTTGCTAATAAATTTGGTTTTAATAAACGAGACAGCTACTGGTGCTGTGGTTGTTTGATTGCATAATTTGGAGACATCGATCAGCAAAATGCACTTTTCCAAGAACTGACAGACAGCCCATCATTCCCGATCTGGAAAGCACAGATCTTCAATTGGATGTCTGTCACTCTCCAGCATGCAGGTCATTTCTCCGCTGGCGTTTCTTCGTTGTCGCAATAGCACAGGCGACCGCATATGAGGAGAGTGCGCTAGGGAATGGTGAGGGTTACGATGAAGGGGAATTCACATACAGTTAGGATTATGTATTATTGTATTATGAATGGCACGGCAACCTGAAATAGTGAACTGAGTAGTAATCTTAAATTAATTAATTACAGCTGGCACTAAATATCTTGTATACTCCATGTTTTCATACATTACCCGGAATATAATTTGCCCAACATTTGGGGTTACTGTACTCCACGTAAGCCCCTACAATTACCATTCTCCTGCACAGCGGTATTTAAAAGTTTTGACAGTGACAATTTGTTTTATTTTGCCATCGTACGAGAGCATGACGATGCTGATGAAATGGTGAAATGTAAAATTTGAGGTTGTCGTGCATAAAGCCTGAACTGGCGGACGATGGTGAAAACTGTGCTTGAAATTTTCTTTACTTTTTGAGGCGTGCAAGATCGGCCAATATGTTACGACCACGTGGCTTTGTCACTATCGCCGTATCGGATAAATGGATAGCTGGAACCCGAGGTAATAAAAAATTGAAATGCCTCCGGCCGACTATATGGGCAAGTCCGCAGCACACCAAGAAGCGGCAATAATATTAAGCTGTCGTTGGATGTGCTGAACATTCTGGAGGCGGAATACAAAAACTTTACCAGGAGGAGTTAGGAAAATCAGAGTTTTTATTCATTCTTGTTTGCAAAGAAGCCAAGGCAAAACTTAAAATATTGTTTGTTTGATTAACCCTACAGGCCCCCACCTATAACTTCAGTTTTTTTTTTATTTTACCTTATTTTTTAATTCATCTAAGAAATATAGGGTATTCCTGAAACTATCTTATATTGAACTTATATCTGTTAACCAGGAAAACTCAAATCCACACAAATGGTAATATTTTCTCTGTTTCACACATCTCATGTCTCTACTCCCATGAAGCAATATTGTCACCAGGTATGTGATCATGAAAAAGTTCAATTGAAAACTAAAATTAAAATAATAAAATTAAAAATCGACCTACCAACGCATGGTTTGTAGCAAGGTTATGTTACCCCGAACAAAAAACTTTTTAGTTTTTGCTCAATGGTCAGTACATACGACCAGAAGTTCATCTGTATTTTATGAATTTCTAATATGACAAAAATGAATGCATCAAATTGTAGTAGAAAATCTGTGAATTCCAGCAAACATCCTGGGCAAGTCATTTAAATGTCGTAGTGAAAACTAGATCTACTGCACACAAAAAAATGCTGTGGTGAAGCCCTTTTTTGCCGTGGCAAATTGATTTCTCCTCAGAATTTTCCTAATTGTGATGTCTGGGATTTTGTGCTTATGAGAAAGAACATAACATTTATGACACCTTATATTGAATGAGAAAACTAAAAGGAGCTTAACTCTTGGTAACTGGGTGACCTTGAAACAAGAGCCAAGAGCTCACATATCCCACAATGAAATTGACAATAGTCAAACACAAAATATTAATTTTCCTTTAAATAGATTCCCTTCGGGGGAGAACATTTTTCATGAAGGAAGGAAAATGTGAAAAAAGTGATATCAAGGTGGAAATGTATAGTGAAAAACACCTTCAGGTGAGTTCTCCTTTAAATATATTATGTACTCGAACCACAATTCTGTAAGGGGAGACAACTCAGAATAGTCCAACCAAACAAGTCAGTTAAACTGGATTCAGTTTTTGTGGGACTGTGACCTTGACCTTTGACCTCAAAATGAATAGGGTACCTGTTTGCCCTTCGAGTAAGATATACCTAATGTTTGGTACCAATCCATACCTTGAAACTGGGGATATCGCACACACAAGAAATGTTAATGGAGGGATAAACAGATAGATGAACAGAACTCACCATCGGATTATACAACCTTGTCTTTGATGGGCATTTTAAATATGACTTTTACTGATTTCCTGATTTTGGGGTGACCTTGACCTTTGACCTAAATTTTGGTATGCAACACATCGTCTCCCCTTAATGTATATTGAGACACAAAATCATGATTTTTAAGAATTTCAGGATGTAGGGTCACAGTGACCTTGACCTTTGACTGTGACCTACATTTTGATATGTGACACATCCTGTCCCCCTAATGTATCTACTGACATAAAAAAAATATACCGGTACTTTTAATGATCAATTTCTTGAATTTGGGGTCACAGTGACCTTTGACCTTGACCTAATTTTTGGTTTGCAACACATCTTTTCCCTCTACTGAATCCACTCACAAAAATTTTGAAAATTTCAATAATTTTCTGATTTTTAGGCCACACTGACCTTTGATCTCCGACCTTGACCTACATTTGCAGGGTCCGAATAAGGAAATTTGTGATGACCTGCTATTTTTTTCCATCGAAAAGAAAATCGCAGGTCAAATCTAACATCACCTGCTATTTATGAAGTTGGACAGCTATTTTTTTTTCTACATGTGCAAATCCACCAATAAGGCCTCTGTTAATTAATCTTTAGCTTCTCATGACCTTGGGAGAAAATTATGACGATGCTGAATGCTATAATTATTAATTATTTGACTGCATGAAGACATTGCAATAAAAAAGAAGTTTTATGTATGTTGTATTACTGTCAAACTTCACTAAAACTTTGCTGACTGTCCAACTAAAAATCAGGTGGGCATTTTTTAGAATTATTATTATTAATTTTTTTTATTTGGCACACATGTTCTTTAAAAACTTCGAGCCCCAATGGAAAGTTGATGTTAACTTTGATATGTCAAAGACAACTATTTCCCCTAATTTCTGCAATTAGAACTGCAAAAGCTTTGTTGTTGACTAAATCATGTGAACTATATTTACTTATATTTATCAAAAGTCTCCCCTTGTAAATTTCTGATTCCAATAAATTAGAATCAGCCGCCAGAGTCCCATTGGAATTATCAATTAACTGAAATGTCTGCTTAGAAAAACTTCAGCTTGTGAATAGAAGCCCAAGAAAAGAAGACAACAATATTATTTACCATCGGTACTAACTGGAAAAAAAAACAGATAGTCCGATTCCGTTTCGTAACAAGTCCGACTTTTGCATGCACCGGACTACCGTGCAAGGATTGGAGCGCAACCGGAAGTAAAATTGGCGCGGGAAATGTTGACAGAGAAGTCCAACAACAATGGCCAAAGATCGGCTTGAAATAAAGTTTCAATGGATTATTTCTTGGATTGTCCATTCCTTCAGATAGATCTAGACTCCTAAAAGGTATTTACGAAAATTGATCGCATTTTATCGTTTTTGCTGGATGAAATCCTACTTTCCGCATGGCCATGCGACAGATCTAGATTTTTTTGCAACTTGTCACCGGAAAAATTCACTTGCCGGCGCCGGTAGGTAGGCAGGCGTTATTTCGACCGCTGTCTTGTTCTGCAGATTTTATTTTTTTTAGTGGAGTATTTGTACGATGATATCGCCCACGAAGAATTCAATTTACGTTGTGTGCAACGGGAACAAAATTAGGTAGGAATGGCCAGGAAAATTATGGCCTGCTACTTTCGGTCGAGATTTTTTTTTTTAGCAGGTCATTTTCTACATCGCCTGCTTTGTCAAAATTTTGGCCGGCTTTTAGCCAGTAGCAGGCTGCCATTTCGGACCCTGATTTGGTATGTGACACATCGGCCCCTCCTATGGAAATTGGAACTGTAGATAGAAAACTGTCAATGATCAATGAATTCCAGATTTTTAAGCCACAGCAACCTTTGACCTCTGACCCAACCTCAATTTCGGTATGCGACATCGTTTCGACCTAGAGTATCCAATCACAAAAACTTGCAACTGTGGACAGAAAACGGTCACGGGTATAGACTGGACACGAACGCTTCAATGATTTCCTGGTTTCTAGGCCAGTGACCTTTGACCTTGACCTCCATTATAGTGCGCGACACATCGTCTCCTCTCAGGGTATTCATTCACAAAAAATTAGAACTGTAGATAGAAAACCGTCTCAGATATAGACCAGACACGGGGGACGGACAGAGGGATGGACTGACGGAAACCGCCATCACATACGTCCTCCTTTTGGGCGGGCATATAAAAGGGGAGAAAAGGGGTGTACAAACACAGAGTTAACTTCTCATTAGTCAGGAGGTATACCTGAAATATGGGAAAATTCTGCAGCTTGAGTTTTATAGCCCCAAAATCAACTTTTTCTTGATATTCATGGCACAGTGACATTGACCTCTAAATGAATATGCTTCTACTTTGCCCCATGGGTATGGTATACTCAAAGTTTGGAACCAATTAATCCAAGACATGGAACTAATATTGCACATATCAAAAGTTAACACAGACGGATACACAAACTTCATTAAAATCAATACACTTCTTCATTGCCATGAATTTGAGGTAAACACTGTGCTGTAAAACTGATCACAATCCACATATCTGAACTTCACACATTTTCTAATTTTTCGACCACACTGGCCTTGTCGTCTTGACCTCCAAGTGAACGGAATTCTTTCTTGACCCATGGATAAAGTATATATACCCAAAGTGTGGTACCCATCCATAACACACACATGACAGAAATGAAAATACCACACAGACAACAGAAGTTAATAGAGAGACAGACACATCAACAGCTTCTCAATTCTTTGGCATAAGTTTGGGGTTCGATATATATTTAATTTGATCATATTAAGCAAGAGTTATAGCAAGGACCTAGCAATTTTCAGTTTGATGCTAAGTTTGGACTGTGATGCAACCTTCTTCTATTGAAAACCATATGTATCACTATAAAACAAAAATATGTAGCAGGGTAAAGTAGACCCATCATGAGTAAAGGTTATTGAGGTGTATGTCATAGGAAAGTGAACGTGAAGGCCAATGTTAATTTACTAAGCATAATAATCAATATTAGAGAGTACTCGGCACACAGGAAAGCGTAAAGGAGGCTCATCTCCGATCTAGTCTGGCGTAACCACTCAGCTCCCAACCTTCGCCCAGATCACAAAGATATACAATAATGTAAACACAACACTGATGATCGAGCCTTAAAACAAACAGACAGGAAATACTGTAGATTCATTTTCAGTTGATAAACGCACATGGAGACGGCAGAAAACATTGATTCCTACATATACTTTAATGCCGAACATTTGAACCTTTTAGGTCATTCCTCTTAATGACTTATCAGTACATTCAGACTTAAGGGTCTGACATGTCAACAAAAAAAAATATTAGAAAGTTAATGAAAATGTGAGCTCTGTTCAATGTCAACCTGTATGCAATGTTTTAAACTTTCTTCCTGGTGTTAAAACATTTCTTTTTGTTTCAGGCAAGAACTCAATAATCATTTTAGTGAGTTGGTTAGAACAACACTATTACTTGGGGAAAGTGCAGATTTCAGAAACGTTGTCAAATTTGGGAGCATTGACTCAACCAGTTTATGAATTCAGGAACTTAAATCACAATACTTTCCTTGGAAAGCGATCGGCAATCCCGATTTATTTTTCACAGGCTTTTTTCTATGACAATAGGTGGCAATGCTCTTGGATTTCACCGTGTATTTTCAAAATTCTACGTGGCATTTTTCCGTAAGTAAAAAAATAAGTGTTTTTCCTGTGTCGCCCATGTTGTGGAAATTGCCAGATTAGGCAATGTTTATTCCATTCCGACTTCGTCGACTGTTCCGAATTCCACAAAGTAACCATATGGGTAATGACAAAGGTACATGTTAAACATAACCAGTACTGGTGAACTGTTCATCACAGAGATTGAACACACATTATTATATTTCAAAAGTACAATATGAAATAA
>JAVTVY010039256.1:0-17314 GCA_036873755.1 Hanleya hanleyi | reverse complement strand
GTTAAAATCATGGGCTAAAATAACCTCTGAGTTAAAATCATGATAAAAGCGACCTTTAGTGGATGAATCCCAGTCTTCCTGCCACATGCGAATGAATTGGGGTTTGAGCCAACTTAAAATCTCGGACATGTTCATTAAAACTGGGATGGAAATACCAGGGAGTAAAAGTGCTTGCTTGGCTAATCGGTCAGCTGACTCATTCCCCAACAGACCCACATGGGCAGGAAGCCATTCAAAACATATATGTATTTCCTGGAAAGATAAAACAGTGCAGATATGTAATATTTCATATAAAATAGGAGTAGATTTCGTCCAAGAAAAATTAATAAGTGCTTGTAAAGAACTCAACGAGCCTGATAAAATCACAGCTCTAGCTGGTCTAAAATCAGATAAAAACCGCAATGACATTAAGATAGCTGTGAGCTCAGCTGCAAACACAGATACATTATCAGTCAATCTAAAACACTTACTATATTTGATTTCGGGCACACAGAAAGCTGCCCCGACACGATCAGAATCTTTTGACCCGTCTGTAAGACCTGTAAATATTGAGACAAATTAGAATCGATATGTTCCCTAGCACAAGACTGAATAATATACTGGGGGTCAGATTTTTTAACTTTATTATGAATATCTAACGATATGAATGGTGATTTTAAATGCCAAGGAGGAAGTGCTGGAACAGAGGACTGTTGAATAATTAAATCAGGAATATTAAGCATGGAACAAATAGATTTGGAACGAATACTAAATGGTTCTGGTTGAGAAGAATTGTCAACATACAATCTATCATATGGAGTAGGGGTAAAAACAGATAAGGCAGATTGGTTTTTTGAGGACTTTAACTTCAACGTAAATTTAAGAGTGCGCATGCGTCGCCGAATATACAGAGGCCACTCATTGCACATAACTTGTAAAACATTTAAAGGAGTGGTTCTGAGAGCCCCTGTACATATACGAAGAGCGTGACACTGAACAGAGTCTAGTTTTGATTTCAGTGTCGCGCATGCGCTATCGTAAGCCTCACAACAATAATCTAATCTAGAACGAATTAATGCACGATATAATAATAATAATGTTTTCTTATCTGCACCCCATGATCTTCCAGACACACAACGCATAAGGTTTATCCATATTGATTGATTGATTTGATTGAAATTGTAGTTTAAGGGCCGCTTCCCATTCGGATTTCGCGGCCCATCAACTCAATGTTTTATTTGACTTTCGCGGTACATTACTTTGTTTATTGAATATCTTTTCCAGCGCTAAGTAAATAAATAAATAAATAAATAGGTAAATAATAAATAACAATGAGAGATTAGTAGGAGATATAAATAGAGGTAAATAAGAATCGCTATATGTACAAGTTCGTAAGTCTCTTTCTGTTTTTTTTTTTGGTAAGTTTTTCTGGTAATTGTGAGTTCACTGTAATCGCGTGTATGATTCCTTTGTCTTGGTACCCCTTTGTACACACAAAGCCGTCCAGAAAAAACTGAGAGAACCATGGGCGACTTCAGGATTTTTCTGATCGACTTTTCTAGCGGCGCTCATGGGAACGGGTGGGTTCTTCCAGAAATCTGTGCCTGTAACAATTGCTTGGAGTGTGTATTGGGGCACAGGACGGCAGGTCTACGTCCTATATTGCGTGAAAGCCAAAGGAACATATTCTGTGTTAAGGTGTCTGTTCTGTGTCATCTATGGGGTAGCGTGTCGGTGTGGTCTAGGATGTGGTGTTCTGTTTCTGGACGTTTCTTGTTGTGCGGCGATGTTGGCATTCTTGTGATTGTCATCCGTCTTCTGTTTTTACTCTTGTCCACCGTGGTGCTGTTTTATAATATTTGTCGTCATCGGTGTTCTGTTTTAATGCTGGTCTTCCTCGTCTGTGTTCTTCAGTTTTCTGAGCCTGTATTACAAAGAATAGAAGAGTTTGTAGTTTTTTGTTTTCTGGTGTTATATTTTGCCACCGACTGGTACTATCGTGATCTAAGTCACACATTAACAATAACTAATTAGGTACTAAATATTATAAATAACAATATTATTATAATTAAGGCCAAATGTGAATGCTTGATATAACCTCCAGTCTTCTGCCCCTGCTAGAAAACCGGACGGTTAACATTCGTTAACGAGGGTTGGCGGTAAGGGAACACAATTGAAGAAATTAGTATTCATTTTTGTGAGTGACATTATTCGTGTGCGTGGTTGTTTCTTGGATGTGTGCTACTGATTTATGTCCTTGATTGTTGAATTGGTAGCGGCCTTTAGGTTTTAGAGACGAATGTGGTTACCCGCCCACACGGAACATGGTATCTCCGGTGCCCACATTGCCTATATTTTATTCCAAAAGATAAATTTTGGCCAATGCTGACATAGTTAGTGGTGCGCATGCACGGGGGTAGTGTTAGATACTGGAATAATAACCCAGATTGAGCAAATTTGTGCAATTATATACCTTTGCCGGGCGAATCAAAATCCAGCTGATCAATGTGTGACGGAAGGCGTGTCGCGACTGACCAATCAGGACTGAGAAAGAAGCGGGCGATCATCTCGCTGGCCGGGTTGAATGGGCTGATGTATTTTGTTTGGAGGTAAACCGTTTATTTCTCGTTTCACCCAAAGTGCGTTTCAGCCCTTCACCATAATTTTTATATAAATCATGGGTTTATATATAGAGACCCCATATTTCGACATTTCTCCGTAATACCACCGTCCACACCCCCCAAAACTCTGAAGGGATTCTGAGGGCCTGTGGTCTGAGTTAAGCGCAATAGAACGGTCGGTGATTTCTATAGAACGTTTTACCAGGACAAGGGTAGCGTGGCCTCGTGGTTTACGTCAGTTGTAATCATTTGGGGTGATAATTGTTTGACCACAGACAATCTGCCCTACTATACTATCTGTCGTCACGTGATCAGGGGTCAAAGGAAGCTCGGTCTAGAGTCCGTCGTTCCTGCGAGTGTCACAAAACAAAGAGAACAACAATGAGTTCAGACGGGTGGGATTTCAGAAATACCGGTACCTTCAAAGTAGATAGGTAGGCCTACAACATTTCAATCTACACTATTGTACATGCTAACGTGCACATTGAAACAACCTTTTGTGTGAAGATTTCGCCAGCAACGACACTATCAAAACGTGAGAGCGGAACCTTGTGCAAGTCAACATGAAACATGTGAAGCGAAAGGCGCCGCGATACAACCGAGGGGCACTAATTACCGCCACCGACCAATACCGACCGATACGATAAAAATACCGATCGTTGAATACATCAACATGATACAGTGCACCAAATTGAAATACATTAGCGGTATGAATTGTTGATTTTTAGAATATATCGGACGTATCGATATTTATCATTGCGAAACGGATTTACTGTCACATGAGAAAAATGACTGGTACGTAGGTCTAGCTGCATGGCCTTACCGACTAAACTGAATCGATATCCAATAATATAACACAATTAGTGTTATTAGTGGGAAAAGAGACAGAAATTTTATCGTAACTGTCAGTGGGTCTAATTGGTCGATAATTACTACGATTCTGTCGGCTATGTGCCAGAATAAGTCAGCGTTATGACGATCTGTTGTAGCCCAGGAATGGCTGTAGTCTCGAATGACTGTGTGATCGACTACAGCTTAGGGTACTCCTATACACAATACATCCCACGCATATAACTTCGAATGACATTGTCCAATATCCGAACTGCACACGAAATAAAACGGCAGCGAATAGTAATAAACTATACCTCATTTTCCTCTACATTGGTCCTTCTCGCCGCCTGCCAACTCTGAACACTTAATAATTCCTCGTTCTTGAGACATCGTCTTTTAATCACAACTTCACGGAGTATTTCTATCATATTTTGAATCGGCCGAAAAATCACGCATGCGCCCAACGGCTTGTTCATTTCTCCGAGCTTCACCGAACTCCGGACATGAGCAAACGGAATCTGACGGAAGATAACGAGGTCGAGAACATAAACAAACCAGCGCAAAGTCCGGGCAAAGTCAATTTACATGACTGACGGTTGAATGGTCGTCAGCTGTTACCCAAATCAATTGATGATAACTTTAGTATGAGGGAATACCGAGAGTTCTAACTTGGAGGGAAAAGACTACAAGGAGAATAACGAGGTACATTTCATTATCACCAGCTACTGTGTTCTTTTATGTGCAGCCGGTAAATCTCCGAAACGTTTCGGAACTCAAAACTTCGTGGTATGAAATGTAAAGGGGAGTAACTACAGCCGTGTAGGGAAAACAGCCACGCCCACCTACACGGCAAAGGTTCTACGGCTAGATCTGTTGCAGACCCAATATCCAGTCTGGCATTCAGTCTAAGTCATACCCCCTTCCCCCCGCCCGCCACCTGGGGTGAATGTGAACAATTTACCATAACAGCGGTTTACCGACAATCCTTGAAAAAGATGATACAGAGACCAGACAGAGATCACAGGTGTTCACAGACCGTTCAAAATGTACCAATCCGTTATCGGACACGAATTCAGTTTTTTTTAACGATCTATTTCTAGTCGTTGTGGAGAGTAAGTTTGGAGATATGTTGTGGCGAGCATAGGTTCGACATTCCGTGAATCCGCAAGTTCTATAGCTTCTTTATTACGATTCAAGAATATACTGCGTGTGCCATCTCTTAGCTGTGGAGAATCTTTTATCGGAACAACCCCGTGTCAGGTAATGATTTTCAGAATGATCCATTATAATAATATATATCGGAAATGGAAAATTATTGAACCGTATACCGCCGGCCATTCCGGCTGTAGCAGGTTTGGGATCAAGCTATTTCGAGCTTTTTTAGTTCCATCGAGCTTTTTTAGCTTGATCGAGCTTTAAAACTGTCACTTTTACTCGTACGGTACTGATCATGGATGTCCAATTTCCGCGTCGAAGCGTGCGTCCACAGTTTCACTGAGCTGAACATGGAAGAAGTTCAAAACGGAAACAATCTCCCTTGTTCACAATTGCGTTGTTGTTATATTTCATATCAAATTATTCTTATGATGCACAGTCAACAACGTTTTCTCACCTCCTGTTTGTCTTCAACACTTTATATCTTCTCATCAAACGTCCAAATTGATCCCATCATGGCGCCTCGCTTTCATCATGATCTCGGAAAACCACGTGATCGCGATATGCCGAAATATGGATTTTTAATTTTTCATCGGGTATGGTGGGCCTGAATGCACATCATATACGTGCAAACCAAACTTTTATTTTGGCAAATAAAATACTGTGGGTTAGTATATATCAATAGATCTATATGTGGAATCTGGTATCCCTGATTTCATACTTAATACTTAGTGGCATGCCTGGAGCGCCGGTGTTAATTCATGTCTGTAAGCGTTGTGTGTGCTTTTTGACACGAAAGAGGCAACTGCTACTATAATATTGGTTCTGATGACAATGTTTCGTCAAATAATATATTTTTTATTCAACGAGTTTTACCACCAAGTAATCATTCGATAGATGTGATTAGTCGCTAGCTTGTTAAAAATTACACTTGCTTGCTGATAGAGAAAGTAGGAGTATTTGATAAAACAAGACGAAACCATGTAACGAGTGGCTTCAGAGTGTGACTGGGGATAGACGTTGCCAGGATAACTTAATATTGCACCTGCCGTAGCATTAGAGTTCAAGTGTTGCTAAAAATTTGAGAAAGCGGATGTAGAGTTACGAGGTCTTTCTCCGACTTAAACGTTAGTCCAACGATAATGTATTTACTTCTTCGTCTTACACGAAGAATGAAATGAGCTGTGTCAAACCGAACAAATTGCCCTGATTTCAGCACAGGTAGTTTACATGTGTGGAACCATTCGAACAAGAACTGCAAAGGGCCAAGTACGCACACTGTACTCGATTGACGGCGTCCTACATGATGGACAGTCCATCACATGGGAAGGAATTTATGCATACGCCTACCTGGGCTGCTGTTTATCTATTCAACACAGAAAAATTGTTCCCCGATGTCGAAGGCAATAAAAAACTTACACAATGGCCGTATTGTGTAACACATCATGGTTGTTTCAGGAAAAACAACACATTTGCACACGAAACAAAACTTCCAAAACCGGTTTGACTGGTCCAAAACTCTAACGTTATCGTTTCAAAGATTTGTAACCAAAAAAAAATGTAATTGATATATACGTGTCACAATCTACATTACGTGAAACGCATGTGAAGCAAAACATGCAGACATACAAATTACATATCCATATGTCGATACGCATGATCTCATACCAGGCCCATGATTAACGGAATGTCTGACAGGAATTCACCTTTACCGGTACACATTTCACTTGTACCCACACATATACGTACGGCAGAAAATTAATGTGTTACGATGTACAGACGCATCATATTTTGACTGCTTAGTCTGCAATCAATGCCCAGCAGGCGACAACCAAAGATTAGACCTATATTTGAGGCAGTCGGTGTTTTAATGTATGTATATCAGAAGGCATGTAGTGTTACGCTCACAAAAAGAAATCTTGACCGAATTTAGAGAAACTACAGTCCGCGACTGGGCGACTCTTTCGATTACAAGCGTCTGGTCCATCATTCATAATTCAGCCATTGTCCATCAGAGAATATCCGCGTTCATAATCCAAAGACCTATTCCATATTCCATATAACCGTATTAGCACCAAATTCAAAAAGACAATCATAGTATAGATAAACATAGGCTTGTTTCCTGCAAGAGAGAAGCGGTCAACAGTTTTCAATGATGCCGGCAAGACATCATGATGTTCCAAAAATATCAAATCTGTATCGCTGATCAGTATTCTTAATCCATAATATTCGTTGTAAAGTCGTCATCTAAAGAATGATTTATCTCAGTCACGCTTTGATTGTGACTGTTCATATGAGTACCATGAGGATCTTGAAGTACATCGGTTCATATGGCCCCTAGCCCTGGGTTAAGCGGAATTAGACACAAGTTACGAAACGTAATGCCATAGATCTTGCACGCTACGCTCGTATTTTGCTATCAGCATGCGATATGTATCGCCAAATTTGAGAAACTTTGAGTGGAGGCGCTTGGTGGTGTAGCCCTGTTTTACAAGTTCTGCAACAATGTTTTGTGACGTTGGTTCAAATCGTCACATTTAACACAGCATCTAGCAAATGCTACTAGGCGTGATATGCTTATGCCATATGCAGGTCGCATTGGAATATTACTGTCCAGAAAGGGATAGTTTACGATGTCGAAATTGTAATCATCTCTTTTGTCATACAGTCGACGAGAGAGAAGGCCCGCTTCATTTTTATAGAGATATAGGTCTAAATATGATGTGCCTGTAGGGTTATCTGTAGTTTCCTTCAAATCCAGTGAAGGTGGATATATCCTTCACTGCGTCATTTATATAACGATTATCCACAGCGAGAAGATCGTCTATATAGCGTTTGGTGAATGAGAAGGAACGGGCTTCGAATGGATCGGTTTTTGAAAGCGCCTGCATATAGTCATATTCATGAGAGAACAGATATAGGTCAGCCAATAGGGGTGCACAATTAGTACCCATTGGAATACCTATAAGCTGTTGATATATTGTGTTGCCAAATATCACATAGATATTATTAATGAGAAATTCAAGCAACTCTATAAACAAAGAAACATCCCATGAATGATATCTGCTGTATGTAGTAGAGCTAAGGAATTGTTTATGGCATCCGACATTAATAGATCAGTTTTCTTGAACACAGATACTATTAATGAACCGTATTCCACATGTCACAATAAACGTTAACATAAATAGAACACTTTTCGGAGTTAAAGGTTTATGCCATTCCTAGATGTATATGCAATTTGCACATTTATTACATTGTATTGGTCAATTCCATGCTACTTGGGACATGAAGCCAAAAAATAAAATCTTGAGAATGTGCCTCAATGAGATTGTTTTATAATGGTGATACAGTATAGAGGTTAAATTTAAAAATTCAGTAAGATTGCCGCAGAATTTTCCAACCTGGGGTGTTTTGAAGTTGCAGGATCAGATTTTCTTATTTTTGCTTTCAATTATCTCACAAAATTGGTTAGATTTTATTACCATTGTTTAGTTGCAGAATGGAGGATTTCTTTTTTTATTTACATTAATGGTTATTGGTGTCTTGAAAAATCATAAAAAAATTCATCAGGTATTTGTAAATATTGTCATACGATGTAAATTTTGCATGGAGTCACAGTTATGTAACGCGAGTGACGATAAATGCTACTTTTTCTTTTATTAGACAAAAAACTTCAAGTTTAATTGAGCTACTTCTATCACTGCTTCTGTCAGTTGTCATGAACATATGGCCATAGTTTTGAGTTCCTACACCATGTGACTTCTTCCAGTGGTAGCGCCAAATCTAGTAACGCGAGTGACAATGTAACGCGAGTGACGGAGTGTAACGCGAGTGACGCTATGTGGTGGAAGTTACTATTTTCAAATTCCAATTTTCATTAAGTCATGACATGCTGGATAGGGTGTGACAGAAATGTAAATACTTTAAACATGTGAGTATATAAATGCCAAAGAAAAATACCCAGAATTCTTGTGATCCTGCTCACACTGCATGTCTTGTGCTTAGCTTCCGGTCGTCTGCTATTTGTTTATCCATACATCTCAAATTGCATCCAACTTTGAATTGTGTGGTCCACCATTTCTTAGTTGAAATAGCATTTGGAACTTGAGTGTTGGAGTCCTGATGATTCACTCAACTAAATTCCATGGAATTATTCAGGCATATTTGCCAACATAGCTGAAAATTCACTAGCATTTTAGCAGAGTTCATTTCGACCAAGGGACATATTTCGGAATTTTGTCAATTCCTTCACCTGTTCGTTATTTTAGATTTCATGGTTGACCAACCGATATTAGTGAGTTTATATGCAGTTGCATTGAAATTGAATTAACTAAGAGTTATACCAATTTATAATATCTGTATTACTAGCTGGGTGATATTACAACTGCATTCCTCTTTTATGCTTTATTGAAAGTTTTCCAAGCATATGCTTTCTCAATATAAATATGACATTTTATGTTTTCTTTTCTCCAGTTTTGCATTTTTAAAATTCTAATAGTACTCTATTCTCATAGTTTAAATTTTCTGTACCTTAATTTATTTTTGAAAAAAAATAAATGTTTTATTTATTTGACATAATTCTCTGGTTTGTATTTTCGATTTCAAAAATACCTTTTGGAATTACTTTTAATTATTTATCAAACGATATTCATCATGAGAGGTCTTTTTCAGTCCAGACTCATCTGAAATTCGAGTTTGATGCTCCGACCGGTCATTTAGGTCTTGGAATGTGGCATCTCATGTTCAAATGTTAGCAGTGTTGTGATCTACAATGTCTCACATAAAACAATTTGTTTTACACCCTCACTATTAAAAATTCAAAGTGCTCACTGGAAGCAACATCAAGTGGGTCTCTTCACTGCACTGATTGACTAAAGGGACTATGCATGTGTGAAAATAATATAGTGGCTGGGAGACGATTCTTGAAAAATAATCTGCAGTTGGGAAAATACTATGATGTCACAGGTGTCATTTAATGACTAGGATATTGGTACTCTCCATGTGAAGAATTGGTGTCTGGTGAAGTATGACCAAGATGTGTACCCTGGTGAAATACTTAGTATCGTCGAGAACGAGTATTTCATATCCATGATGATCCATACAGGGGGAACAAATTGTTAGAAAGTTAAATGGTGCAGTTCTTTCAAACAGTTGCTCGTCTTTCACATTTCCAGAACTTCCTTAAGCATGTTAAATGCATGTCCTTTTCTGAGATGAACATAAAGTGTGCAAAGGTCTGTTCAGTTATATTGTATCGGAGATCTGTTTTTATGGCACAAAATAATTTTATGGTTTTGTGGTGTTTAATGTTCACTAACATTCAAACTTTGATATCCTGAACTGAGAGGTAACGCGAGTGACGTAACGCGAGTGACGAGACAATGAAGTTATTCGAGCGAGCTGTTACACATTGGAACAACTTAGTGGATTCTTAATTGCATTGTTATTTCAAGAGGTCTACAGGGTACTAACAGATCCACTAATTTGTCATCTGTGTGTAAAGGCTTGAGCTTAATTCAAGAATGAAGTTATGGATAAAATTTCCATGTCCTTTTTGCTGTAACGCGAGTGACGAGTACGCAAATTGGAATTAAATAAAAGTTTTAAATGCAATTACAGCACTTCAAATTTGTATGAATACTTTGGGGCCTAAGTTGTCTTTATGCATTATGTGGGCATGTATACTTTCTCTGTTGGAGGCAGGTGGGGTATAATATAACCAAAATGGTGCAAAAATGTAACGCGAGTGACGTGGAATTGATGATTCGGCAATGTATCTTTCTGGATTGTGTTTTTTTCGCTCGTCTACTTTTTTTTCCTACAGAACATCACTTAATTCCACCTGTTAGTTCCGGCTAAATTGAATAAGTCCAATTCGCTTGTTGCAGTGCTGTTTGGGTTTGTCATTTGTACATTTCAGGAGATCGACATAGAGTACATCCATTTACTAGTCGTTCGTGTCTTCTTACATGCGTTATCTGATGGACGCGTTTCTTTCTAGAAAAAGAATGTACACTTGCTGTATACACTTGCTGTACATTCATGAAAAATAATGTACACTTTTAACAATAGTGTGACGTCACAACTAACGTTTAAGGTTGTGTGACGTGTCACGTTCTCCCACATGCTGATTGGTGCAAATGTGCATTCATGCAGTTTAAAGGCTTTAGCAATTACCTCACCTGAACACTTGTAGTGAATGGACAACACACGAGGTTTTTCCATAATGAAGGCAAAATGTGGGTGCAAGTCCCATGCTGAGTTTACTGAAAATGTACAGTTAACGCTGAAATTACACGAACTGACAGCTGATAAGTACAAGCCCGAATAAAAGTTTGGCTTGTATGTACATGATGTGCATTCAGGTCCACCATACCCGGTGAAAAATTAAAAATCCATATTTCGGCATATCGCGATCACGTGGGTTTGCGAGACCATGATGAAAGCGAGGCGCCATGACGGGCTCAAGTTGGACGTTTGAAGAGAAGGTGTAAAGTGTTGATGAAAAACAGGAGGTGAGAAAACGTTGTTGACTGTGCATCATAAGAATAATTTGATATGAAATATAACAACAACGCAATTGTGAACAAGAGAGATTGTTTCCGTTTTGAACTTCTTCCATGTTCAGCTCAGTACGGTGAAACTGTGGACGCACGCTTCGACGCGGAAATTGGACATCCCATGATCAGTACGAGTAAAAGTGACATTTTTAAAGCTCGTTCACGCTAAAAAAGCTCGATGGAACTAAAAAAGCTCGAAATAGCTTTTTCCCAAACCTGTGTAGCCCGATTATGTAGCTTCGGTGGGGCCTCTTTCTACACAACAGCAACAATATATTGCATGAAAATAAGGGCCTTATTCGCATGCACTATAGAAAAAAAAGTCACCTGGGCGAAATAGAATGGATCGTCCAAGATTTTTTTTAATAAGCTGGAGTTAACTGGAGCCAGAATGTCTTTGACCATGGGACCAGGTCATACTATTAACCAGCCGCTGCCCAGCCAGTGCCCAGCCGCTTCTATGCAGCCGATTACCCAGCCGTGTCAGACGGCCATGCCCAGCCGACTCAGTTTTGCAATTTACGGGATTATTCTGAGAAATTACGTCTATTTATGTATTCTGTTATCGAATAAATAATAGGATTTGGCATCTCCAGCACTATGACAACCACCTCTGTTCTGAGCTGTGATAGGAATGCCACGCCCCCTTACCCTATATTCACCTATCACAGCTGGAAAGTTAAGCTGCTGTTTTGAGCAAGACATCATGTGGAGAAGCCATATGATTGTTTCTTCTGTGCTAAATTATTTTCAGAGAAAGAATTAATCAACAGGGGTATACCTCCCCCCCCCCCAAAAACCCATATCGTTTGGAAAGAAAAAGCAAATATTCATTCAACGCTGTGTGCATAAATACTGTAATAATACTGGTAAAAGCAAACTGTAAGGGCCTTCCAAATTTCGATATATATCTCAAAATATTTTGAAGAAGTCAGAATCGTATTCATATTATAAGAGAATGCATACATGTAGTAGTTGTAATTTCTCAGAGTTATCCCGTAAATAGCAAACTATGTCAGCTGGGCACGACCGTCATGGCTGGGTAATCGACTGGGCACTGGCTGGGCAGCGGCTGGGTAATAGTACGACCCCCATCATGGGACCCATGCAGAACACCACACCCACCTCTAAAAATCCAGTTTTTGTCGAAATACGACTCGTGATCTAGGCCTATGAACTGTCTACTCACCATGCAAAAAAAAACTGTTTTTGGTATGTTTCCATCTAATACGCACCACTAGTAATTGTGGATGAGTCCGAAATAGTCCGAGCTTCCTATCACCTTTCACGCCAGACCACGGATAATTTCAATGTGAGAGATTGTCTGCCTAGGTTCAGACAAAAAAACAACAACAAAAAAACACAAACACAAATGGGAGCGACCACGAGGTCGCACTATCTCATTCTGGTAAAAATTATTTTTAGAATATATTCGACCGTTCTGGAACACTTAACTCACATATTTATTAATGAATAACTTCCCTTCATTGTCAGACCAAATTTAACAACATCCGTTTTTTTTCATCTATTACAGTATCAACAACTTCACTTTCAGTTAATTTGCTTCAACAACACCACAACTGACCCGTTTTCCGTTTGGAATGGGGTAGGAGTTGAAAAGCTGGAAAACTTGTGAAGAGTGTGATGGATCTTGTTAAATTTGGGCTGACAATGAATGGAAATTATTGCCTAATAAATATATGTGAGTTAAAGTGTTGTAGAATGACCGGATATATTTAAAATAGTTTTGCTGGGATGAGGTAGCGCGACCCCGTGGACGCTCCCATTTTGTTTTTGTTTTTTGTTTTTTTTTTATGGGAGACAAAACTCTTAACTCTTGCCAGACAATCTCTCAAAAATTTTCCGTCGTCTGGCGTGAAGGGTCATAGGAAACTCGGACAAGGTCCGAAATAACTGCTGTCAAACCGTCGAACATTCTGTCAGGAAGTAAAATGAGCATACAGAATCTTTCTTGATAGCATGTTTCTCTCATAAAACGTCAATTCTAGAACACTTGTGCCTATTACAGCTTGCTAACCGTGCATATAGGCCCACGGAACGTTTTAGCACGCTTGTGTGAAATCTACACACGTCAAGCGCAGGTGTTCATTCGGAAGATTTTATTTTTACAAGGCTGGTAAGCAAAAGATGGTTCACCTTCAAGCAATCGAAATATGATCTGGAGAGGAAGATACACACCGAGACTCCGAGAGTCACGGGTAATTGTATAGTAATTAGTGGCATTGTGTGTCACCTAAATCAATCCTCCATAATGTAGGTCTGTATGGTCCGCACCTCCGTATACCAGGCCCTGCAGGCAGATTAGGGCTGTACAGTTATTACTGGAGCTGTCCGTTTAAAATATCAGCTAATGCACGGACGGCGTTTTGGGGCAATATGTACCCTTCGTGGGATCGCGGTATATTTAGACGAAGAGCCAGTTTATTTGGAGAAAAAGCTGGAGGACAAACAATTTGAGGTCTCAGGGGAAACAATACTGGGGACGCCTCTGAAGTCAAATCTTTCACGGATATGAACTTCTGACTTCAAAGCAACCAGAAGGAGACGAAATATGCGACACATTGTGGGGCACTTAATGCGTTAAAATATAGGCAATTTCGGGGAGGTCATAAGTTCACGAATGGGCTCCGGACTATTACCAATGGCTGGTATTCGTTGTAGTGTAAAAGCTATCCGGCATGACTCGGATCCGAGCGGGTGGTTGGGTGGGCACGGGTTCCTGTTGCTTCAATGCATTTTGCCGAGAAGCAACAGGAACTTGTTAATGTGATGTCTAGCACTGTAATATCCCTTGTCTTTATTGCACCATGTGAGCGTCCTGTCTGTGTCTTGTGTGCTGTTCTTAGGGTGGATGGAGGGTGGATGGTTCCATGCTGCTTTAAAGATTTCTTCTTTGAAGTAGCAGGAATGCAGCTTGGCTGGGTGGTGAGTAGTATACAACCGGCAAGATGAACCGAATTAAACCCGGATGTAGAGGTCATAGAGGTCATTTGTGAATCCATGAGGTCAATGCGCATGCGCAGAACTTGGTGTGACGTCATAAGTGTGGATGTGCGCATGCGTGAGTGGATGTGAGTGGAGGTGGGTACAAGATGGCGGCTATTTACCTCCCACCACACCACGACACAGTCCGCCATTTTGTACCCACCTCCACTCACACAGTGCACTGACTGACACCGGTGTGGTGGAGGTGGGTACAAGATGGCGGCCTGTTGTGGTGGTGTGGTGGGAGGTGAGTATCCGCCATTTTGTACCCACCTCCACCACACATAAACACTGACTGACAAAAAAAAAAAAAGTTCCGGCAAAAAAAAAAAAAAAAATGTATTCATGCGCGGTGATGCGGTTTGGCCGTGGTTTTGGCGGTGATTCGGTCTCGGGAAAAAGCTTCCGCGGAGAAAAAGTAGTCCCTAGATAAAATGGTCCGATTGGGTCGAGTGAGGTATCAAAGTGAAGCTTATGTGAAGGGGCATCTAATGGGCTGGGTGTGGGGTTGAACTATCGGCCTTCTGCGCATGCGCGGTGGCCGAAGGGTATGAAAATAGCCGTGTTGGAGCTAGGGAAGCCCCTAAGGGTCCGATGGGGTCGAGTGAGGTATCAAAGTGAAGCTTAGGTGAAGGGGCATCTAATGGGCTGGGTGTGGGGTTGAACTATCGGCATTCTGCGCATGCGCGGTGGCCGAAGGGTATGGAAATAGACGTTTTGGAGCTAGGGGCTTGACTACTGGTCCAGTGGGGTCGAGTGAGGTATCAAATTGAAGCTTACGTGAAGGGGCATCTGATGGACTGGGTGTGGGATTGAATTAGGGTGATTCTGCGCATGCGCGGCGGCCAAAGGGTATGAAAATAGCCTTTTTGGAGCTAGGAGATTGACTACTGGTCCAGTGGGGTCGAGTGAGGTATCAAAGTGAAGCTTAGGTGAGGGGGCATCTAATGGGCTGGGTGTGGAATTGAAATATCGGCATTGTGCGCATGCGCGGTGGCCGAAGGGTATGAAAATAGCCTTTTTGGAGCTAGGAGATTGACTACTGGTCCAGTGGGGTCGAGTGAGGTATCAAATTGAAGGTTAGGTGAGGGGGCATGTAATGGGCTGGGTGTGGGGTTGAACTATCGGCATTCTGCGCATGCGCGGCGGCCGAAGGGTATGAAAATAGCCTTTTTGGAGCTAGGGGCTTGACTACTGGTCCAGTGGGGTCGAGTGAGGTATCAAATTGAAGCTTACGTGAAGGGGCATCTGATGGACTGGGTGTGGGGTTGAATTAGGGTGATTCTGCGCATGCGCGGCGGCCAAAAGGGTATGAAAATAGCCTTTTTGGAGCTAGGAGAGCCCCTAATGATGCAATGGGGTCGAGTGAGGTATCAAATTGAAGCATTCATGAAGGAGCATCTGATGGACTGGGTGTGGGGTTGAATTAGGGTCATTCTGCGCATGCGCGGTGACCCAAGGGTATGGAAATAGCCTTTTTGGAGCTAGGGGATTGACTACTGGTCCAGTGGGGTCGAGTGAGGTATCAATGTGAAGCATTCATGAAGGGGCATCGGTTGGGCTGGGGTGGGGTTGAACTATACCGTTTAGGTGTATTGATGATAATAAAATTTAAAGATCACATGTCCAACACATACTCACATAATGAAAGCAAGAATCGAACTTGCGTCCCCTCGAGATGAAGGATACCCGTCCAGGTTTCATTTTTTTGAGGTGTACTGAAATGCTCTCTCTAATTTATGCCACGGTATCTATTTTTACAGCTGTCAACTGTTATGGTTTGGTCACAATGTTGCCATTTTCTCCCTATATTTAGTGTCCACAAAAAGAAGAGTATATTACAGCAATTATGTTCAAGAAAACACCCCGCTAGAAAATTGTCTTCAAATTGTCTGTTGTTGTGGGAGTATAAAAAAATCCTGGTCAACAGGGGCGCGTATATTTCGTGCGACGCTATGTTGCCAATGCATTGAAATTTGAATAGGTTGTCTGCATGGGTTTCAACGCAAGTATAGTACTAAAGTCTAGCTTACCTGATAAAAGAGTTTAGTCCAGATGATCTGGGGCTGTTTTTTTCCTAGGTGGGTATAACACACCATGAAGCCTTCATCACGATGCATTCGTATGCTAAAAAATATGGGTATCACCAACCGTTCCCGTGGAGTAGAATTTCATCCACCAGCTTTCACTGTTGTGGTGCGGGTCGGGGAGCGGGAGTTTTGCACTAATGAAAACCAATGTCGTCCTCTCTCACGAAACCAAACACAAAAATTGACAAATTATACGGACTGCCACGATAAGCGAATGTATGCAACAAATAGCGTTCCGTACTGCAGATGTCCGATAAAATCCCTCCAGTCAAGGGAGGAGTGTTACAGAATGTTGATTCCACAAAACCTGTTCGGTGGCCTACATCATCGTTCAATCGCTGATCATAAAGGCTGCGTTCAGCTCACCAGAACTGTATACACTTCGAAATCTGTGAAAGAATATCAATTTTCACGTTTCCTGTCTGATATCACACAAATTGATGCGTCCGCTCGAACACAACACAGCACACTCCCTCGATTACAGTCTACGTGTGACGGGTATACATGCAGGCGATGAATCGTGCAGAATTTCGTCACATTATTCATCTCAGCGGACACCGAAAGGAACAAAGTTCCGTTATAAACTGCGACAGAGAATGTTCCCCAGCTCAGAAAACACAAAATGGCTGCTCAAGACCAAAATTTGCCCGGATAATAACGTCGTTCAAACCACAGTGCCATCTATACGCTTTGGTGCAAGGGAGACAACTCGGACTAGACCAATTCCCAGGCGAAGATCATGTCCGCTATATTTGGCCTGTATGGGTATAGGGGTGATCGTTTTTTTTTTATGGCTTTTACTATGAGCTATGAGGTTGATCATGTAGAATACGATGGAAAAAAATTTGAAAGTACCGCGTAGGCTTGTATATAGATCCATATAGACCCATATACACTCATATACTGGGATATTAGTATGTATAAATCCATATGGGGTGGACATGTTGGAGTCTAGGTGGAGCACTAGTGGCCCGATGGGGTAGAGTGAGGTCTTATTTTAAAGCTCTCGAGGAAATAAATAAATAAATAAATAAATAAATAAATAAATAATAAAAAAAATAAAAAATCGGCG
>JAVTVY010039255.1:0-16946 GCA_036873755.1 Hanleya hanleyi | reverse complement strand
AAAGTTATTGCTTGCAGCACAAAAGAACGGAAAGAACCCTAGTGGCGCCACCTACAGGCAGATCTTTCTGAAGCGCAATACCAATCAACATCTTGTCACAACGAATGCATATGCAACTAGATACAGTCGATCGAATACGATTGGAGGCATGCCTTTTGCATCTTTAGTAAAGGAAACATTCATCATTTGTGAAGAAAGTAAAAACGTAAAAGTTAGGAAAAACATCATTAACATGGCCCCATAAGATAACTTGAGGGTATCCACATACCAAATTTAAAAGAATCCATTAACTTGGTCCAACAGTTACTGTCCGGAAATGCAATTTTACCTTGGCCCTCAGGTAGCACCATGTGTAGGCAGATAGGCATAAAAAATAATCCCAACCGAGATCTTGAAGCAAGATCCCTTGACATTGGAAATAGAAAATGTTAACTTGGCCTACAGGTGGCGCCACCTATTAGCAGATCGACAAGAAAAACAATACCAAGTGAAACCTTCAGGTAAGGTACATGTATACCAAGTTCATTGTTAAGTATTACAAATTTATCGTCTGGAAACAATTTTAAATTTACCCCCACGTGGCACCACCTATATGTGGATCGGCATGAAAAACAATGCCAAACGAGAAATTGAGGCGAGGTACCTACACACCAAATTTGGAATGAATCAGTTCAGGTTTTTAAAAGTTATTGTCTGGAAACACTTAACTTAGCTTTCAGGTAGTCTCCCTGTCAACATGAAAAACATTCTCAAGCCAGATCTTGAGACAAGGTACCACCACACCAAATTTGGAAAGAATCCTTAAGGTTTTCAAAAGTTATTGTCTGGAGATGCAATTAAATTTGGCCCAAGGTGGCGCCACCCAGAAGCGGATTGGCAAGAAAAACAATTCCAAGCAAAAATATATACAAGTAGACAAGGGATCCATTTACCAAATACAAAAACATGGGTCTGTGCCTGATAAATTGAAACCTTTTGGGGTTGCAATTATCCCAATATTATCTCAATATTGCAGACAACACACAAATTTCAGCTTCTGCCAAGATATATTGGAGATATATATGCTCAAACACAATATATGAGGGTCAGGCGAGGGCTAGTTTGGGAGATAGAGGGTGCGGCTGGGCGCCCTGGGGATGGGGACATGCTCTTCTTGAGGGTAGTGGTAGGTGTGCTGACATGAAAGCCATAGAAAGCTCCCTGTACATGAAACAACCACACTGACAACTGCATGCCATCATCTATCACAGTCCGAAAAACCACAAGGTGGAATTCAACTCAATTCAGGAAATTGATCATATGCACAGTGTGCACCCAAACTTTAGGAACTCAGTTGTAATTAATATAGTAAGTTACACTGTGGACACAAATGGTTCCCGCAGAAGCTTTAGGGTAAATCATATGATGTGAGATACAATTATTTGATAGCAAAATTGAAGAAAATGTTGTCCTTCATTTAAGATGACACGAAATTAAAAAAAAACAGGAGTTCGGTACTGCGGGGATTTCCCCGCCAGTTATTTCATATTATACTTCTGAAATATAATAAGGTTCATGCAAAAGCTTTAGGGTAAATCATATGATGTAGAATAGAAGGACTGGACAGCAAATTTAAGAAAGTGGTGTCCTTCATTTAAAGCGACATGAAATTCAAAACAGCGAGAAGCGGAAGAAAGAAGAACAAATGACAAACGCATTTAGGCATTTAGGGATGCCTAATTATTAGACAAAGCATTTGGAAATGATCGCTTGTGAAGAATTTGAATGGAAACCACGGACATGAACAGAAGATTGGAACAAGACCCAGTGGCGCCACCTTCAGGTGGATCTTGCTGAAACGCAATACCAACCCATGTCTGGTCACAAGGAGTGTATATGCTAAATTTCAAAGAAATCCGACAAATCTTTTGGAAGTTATCGCCTGTGAAGGATTTGAACAGACACAGACACAAAGACAGCAAGACCCATTTTAACTGGAACGGGCATGAAGAAGCGAAACTCAGTGGCGCCACCTTCAGGCAAATGTTACTGAAATCCAGTACGCAACCGCGTCTTCTCATAAAGAATGCGTGTGCCAAATTTCAAAAGAATCCAAGAAAGCGTTTGGAAGTTATCGCTTGTAACTGACATCCACGGACACAAAGAAGCAAGATTCATTTTGACCCAGTGGCGCCACCTTCAGGCAGATGTTGCTGAAACGCGATACCGACTGGTGTCTTGTCGCAAGGAATGCGTATGCCGAATTTCGGAAGAATCCAACAAAGCGTTAGGAAGTAATCATTCGAACAGACATGCACGGACATGCACGGAAACATAGAAGCAAGAATCATTTTAAAGTCCCCCGGCCGCAGTGGCGCTACCTTCAGGCAGATGTTGCTGAAATGCGATACCGACTGGTGTCTTGTCGCAAGGAATGCGTATGCCGAATTTCGGAAGAATCCAACAAAGCGTTAGGAAATAATCATTCGAACAGACATGCACGGACATCCAGGGACATGCACGGACACATGCACGGACACATAGAAGCAAGAACCATTTTGACCCAGTGGCGCCACCTTCAGGCAGATGTTGCTGAAACGCGATACCGACTGGTGTCTTGTCGCAAGGAATGCGAATTTTGGAAGAATCCAACAAAGCGTTAGGAAGTAATCATTCGAACAGACATGCACGGACATGCACGGACACATAGAATGAAGAACCATTTTAAAGTCCCCGGCCGCGTTGCGGCGGGGGACAAAAATATCCGTTTGTCCATCAAGGAGGAGGGCGTCATTCATTACCTGATTTCACACAGACCTTCGAATAAGAAATCATAGGTGAAACGTTTTTCATGTCAGAAAATAATCTCATGAGTGGGAAGATGGCAAATTCATTAGTAAAAATGATGGTGATGGTGATGTTGGACGGTATGGCTCAGCAAGAGTTATCAGCCCCTACATAAGACCCAGTGATCTCCGATGTTAAATCCAATGGGCAACCCACGCATGGACATTTGCGGTATGGGGTGTGGCACCTCGTTTCCCCTGTCATGCGCTGAGGAACACGATGGAAGAGGTCTCGGGGCCATGGATTCATTTTCGCTGTTTAGATCCATTCCGACACAGTGGACCATGACCAATGTTCAATGTTAGTCCCAATGGGGAATCCACTCATGTACATTTGCGGTATGGGGTGTGGCACCTTGCTTTTTCTGTCTTCAGCTGTAGAACACGATGGCAGGGGACTCGACGCCATTAGTTGAAAACCGCTGAAAAGTTAAGCCAGGTCTGAGTGGACATGTTAGGTCCATTCCGATGACCTGTTCAATGTTAGTCGCAATCGGAAACCCAGTCATAAACATATGTGGTATGGGGTGTGGAACCTTTTTTTCTCTGTCTCGCGCTGTAGAACACGATGCGAGGGGTCTCATGGTCATGGGGTGAATTTCGCTGAAAATTTATGACTGCTCATGTATAATGCATGGGAAGGCCTGTGGTGAACGTTTTGGGGTCGCGGTGGACCAGTATTGGTCCGAATGGGTCGTGTGAGGTGTCCATGTTGTGGGGGACCATCCGACTGGACCTGTGTGTATTAAAAGTAAGGCAATATTGCGCATGCGCAGGCAGGGAATTGTTGGAGAAGGGCATTGAAGTGGACGTTTTGGGGTGGAGGTGGCCCAATATTGGGCGTACGTGGTTGTGGAGGGTAACCATGTGATGCGCTCCTCCAGGCCGATCGAGTCATGGGTGGGTGCATGGAAAGCTTTCCCTGGGAAAAATCCGGAAATACGGTCTTTACCTCTAAACTATGGGAAAACCCTATCAGCCAGCTAGAGAGGTTAATATCGGCTCGCAGCGGATCGCGGCCTGCCGAGAAACGAGAGATAGCGGGTGTATGTAAAATTAGGATTTATTCCGGAAATATATAAAAAGCGGAACACACCCTTCCCCCCCGTGCGAAAAGACGGACTTCATAATTCTATGGTAGGCATCGGCGAGCAGCTATACATATATAGTAAACAAAGTGCAGCGTCGCTCAGGTGCGCCATTGAGACATGTATACCCTTATATACTAACCTATATGGGGCGAGTCGTGGACCCTGGAGTGTATCCCGAACTCATCAAATCAGGCACGCTATTGATGTAGGCTGGTCTACAACGGTAGTTACCTTCCCTCCTAGGTACAAAAGGGTATGTGTGAGTGAGTGAGTGCCCAACGCCCGCCTTAACACATTGACACACTAACGGTGAGTGAACCACTTCGGGTGATGACGTCATTTCTGGTGATGACGTCACTTCCATCATGGGTCAAGGGCCAATGGTCAAAGCATGTGTGCATGAATTGGATGGTTGCGTTCAGGCGTTAGGATAGGGCGTAAAGGCGTTAAGATAGGCCGTTAAGGCGTTGAGACAGGGCGTTAAGATAGGGCGTCAAGGGGTTGAGATAAGGCGTTGAGAGGGCGTTAAGTCGTTAAGATAGGGCTTTAATGCGTAGAGACTGGCGTTGACGAGCGTCACTGCATTTCGAGGAATTAAACTCATTGGAATATCTAGAGATTCCGAGTTAATTCACCGGGGCGTTGAAGCGTTAAGCTAGACTTTGGCGCGCGCTACTGTGGTACGTTCATAAAAGCAAGCATATTCCAAGCCGTGCCCAACTGACGTTCAGATGATTTATGATACTTCCAACGGACAAAAGCGAACCTGTCGTAAGGGAGCGTGTCAAAAGTTTTGACGTTCAAACTAAAAGAATGCGTCAGAAAATGAACAGGTACTCGTTCTTTTTCTTCCAGCAAACGAACGTTCGACAGTCAGAAAATGAACACTACCCCGTCAGAAAAATGAACGTCAGAAAAAGAACATTCTTTTTTGAACGTTCAAATTAGTATGTATGATAGCGGTCAGAATTCGCTGAAGGGCTCACATTACAGCTATCGTGTCGAAACTTATTATAACGAAAAAAAAACAAAACAAAAACAGAACACTCGAAAAGGCAGCACCTTTGAGACTTAACTGTATTTATTTTGCACTAGCTTTCGTAGGTATATAACCCACTTCCTCTGAAGAAGTACTTTCGTTCTTTCAAAGCAACTATGGCAAAGATTTGACGTTTATCTACAGCAAATTCAATAAATGTATTTAATATAATAAAAGTGGATCTTTCGTGCATATTCTGGGGAATTATTTACCGGGAATTATAGAACGAGCGACATATAGGAACTAACGCGCGTGTACTATTTTTTTGGAAGAAAACGAGATGAACTATATAATATTAAACTTCGACAGAGAAATATCACCATACTGATTTGGTTTTATTAAAAGTCCGATGTGACCAAATATCGTAAAGAATGATACAATAATCGGGTGAACAAGTTGGTGAATTAAGCTCCTTAAAATGTTCGTAATTTGAACTAATTTGATAGACAAATAAGGACTTTGTTGTGATTAGAGCATTATGTTCATCCCTGTGGATGATCACTAAGTCCAATAATGTTCTTTTCTTCTCTCAAGGACCACGATCATGAAATGCAAGGAGTCCCCATGCAGTTCGAAAGCCATGCTTCTCACAACAGGACTAGATCAATAGTTGTTGAATGCATAGCCCCCCACCAAGCATGCACCAGAATTGAGATGTCTTTAGCTGCGGGTAGGAAATTGGTCATGTTTTGAAATTATTAATATGCATTCATCGAATTTTTAACACCTGTCTTGGTTTTATAAATATAAAGTATATTTGCCGCAGATCATTTCCTGAACTGAAATTATAAATTTATTATAGTTTACACTTGTTTAATTGGAATTTATACATCTCCATACTAACATTGTCAGAATCCTGGAGCCTAGTTTTCCATCTTTGTCCACACATGGATGAACTTTGCCAGAGATATATAATGGAGAACATAAATCGCAATAGTAATCAAGAACAAGAAAAGATAAAAAACGTGTTTCCTTTTTGCTTGGGAATATGCCAATTGCATCTGCGCTGGGGGAGAAAAGAGAACTTGATCAGCTCCCTATTTCCAGAGTAACCACAATATCGCTTGGTTTAAATAGTGTATTTGACGACAGGAGCGCAATAAGCCGAACTTATTAGTGCGTCTCCCAGTAATCGTAGAGGAAATACATAGTGACAAAAGTATAATATAGACATATAAATATACGAAAGTCATTCACTTATATAACGATTTATCCTTATGACATTGGGAATTTTTTGTCTTCAGTAATATTATCTTCAATAAGAAATGAGTAAATCAGGGAAAGTATACAGGCCTACAAACTACATGTATGATCATTATAAAAAGACATGGCCCGACTGAATCACGCAGAGACGCCATGCAGCTCCGGTCATATCTCAAGGTAGGCCGCCATGTGAGGTCTCCTATTTGTCAATAAAACCATGGAGTTCAAAGTTTTAATTCCATGATAAAAAAAATAAACCTTGAATAAAACAGTTCTGATTGCCAACACATCAAGCCATTTCGTTAAAAAAGATATATGGATCGATTGATTCACGTGGAGACTTCATCACGCATGTGGCGCCCGTCATTATGCAACCTGTGAGGGCCCCTTCATTTGTAGGCTAAATAAAACAAAAGGACGCAGTTCAAACACCAACACATCAAAACATTTCTTTAAAGACCAATGTATTGAAATATCCTTTGCGGAGCCTAAACCCTTCCTTCTTTCCCGCATACAAAGTATTCTCTTTAGGGCCCATTTCCAGCGCACGAACTTCATTTTCAATACATACTGTCGGCTTCTTTATTAAAATTATACCGTTTCAAGGCATTACAGATCGCTGGAATACGTTTGTAAGTTGATAAAGAAGAATCATTTAAAGTAACATGTCCATGACGAAACAATCTATCCACGGGACGCAAGCGCTGTAGGCCATGACTTTTGATCGCCCGACCGAGAATCTCATTTTTTGGTGGATGAAGAAGAGATTCACGAAATGTAAAAATCCACATCAAACAAGTAAAACACTGGGGAAAATAAACAAGAAAGAAGTCATTAATTTATCTTGTCAAGTATTATATAAGCGAACACTCATATATAGGTGGTGACAAACCGCTGAAGCGGAGACGGTACAAGAAAAAGAAAAACGTTTTACTTTTCGTTTTACCATATTTTTATTGAAGAAAATCACCGACATCGGTAATACCACTCCACATGATTACAGAATGCATTGAATATATACACACACGAAGCAAAAGACATGGCAAATTACAATAAAATCTATAACACGGGAATGACGCGCGATGAGAAAGTAGATTTGATCCGTCGCGTTTCTTAGTATCGGGATGGCAGCTTTCTGTATGTTGTTCATTTCTGCCCGCGTCAAACGCCAGTCGTTTGCGCAAGTGAGAAAATGAACATGCGAAAACGAACGTGCGAAAATGAACGTCAGAGTGCATTAAAAAAATGAACGTTCAAAAATGAACGTTCGACTGTTCATTTTCTGACGCTGCTGTGTAAAATGAACGGCCTGACGCATGCGGAAATGAACGACCTCCTGTTCAAAAATGAACGCGTTCGCGTCAAAACTTTTGACACGCTCCCTAAGGTTGACGCAACACCAAATGGCGGATTCTGATTGGACAAGAACAACAGAGAATACAAATAACAGACAAGAACAAATATGACAGATACAACATTAAATAGCGGTTTCTGATTGGACAAGAGTATACTTCAATTGTAAATATATCCAACGCGGCTCCCCAGCGTGGGTCTGATGTGCTGGAGGGGACAATATCTGTCATCTTTGTTGTTGTTGTTCTCTCATCTGTCTACATCATGGCGTTAAGACGCAAAGGATGGACAGTTTTCGGAAATGGTTTACAAACGGCCTTATATGACCATTCACTCTCACTCACTCACTCAAGCACTCACCATCGTTGAAGCGTCAATGCATTAAGACGGGCGTTGGGCACGCCTCACTCACTTACACGTACACTTTTGTACCCAGGAGGGGAGGTAACTCTACCATGGTAGACCAACCTACATCACCAGTATGCCTGAGATCTTGCGTTCGAGATACACTCCAGGGTCCACGATTCGGCTTGATGCGTTAGTAAAGGGTAGCCATGTCTCATTGGTAAACGTGAGCGACGCTACACTTTGCCTACTATATAAGTATAGCTGCTCGCCTATCCCTACCATGGGATTATAAAGTCCGTCTTTTCCACACGTGGGGCTGTGTGTGTTCCTCTTTTTATATTTCCGGAACAAATCCTAAGTTTACATACACCCACTATCTCTCACCTTTCGGCAGGCCACGATCCGCTGGGAACCGATATTAATCACTTTAGACCTGGTTGATATGGTTTTTCCATAGATTAGGAGTAAAGTCCGTGTTTCCGGATATTTTTTCAGGGAAAGCTTTTCATTCACCCACCCGTGACTTGATCGGCCTGGAAGAGCGCTTCACATGGATACCCTCCCCGACGACGTACGCCCAATATTGGCCCACCTCGAGCCCAAAACGTCCATTCCAATGCCCTTCCCCATAATTTCCCCATAACGTCTACCTCATGCCTGTCTTTTCCCTACGCATGCGTCATCAGAACTTTTCGGCGCAATTCAACCCATGGCCTCTAGAACCTCCCATCGTGTTCTACAGCTCGAGATAGAGAAAACAAGGTACCACACCCATACTGCATATGTCCATGAGTGGATTCCCCACTGGGACTAACATTGAACAGGTCATTATCCACTGTGCACCCAGACCTGTCCGAAATTTTCAGCGAAATTCAAGCCATGCCTTCGAGGCCACTGCCATCGTGCTCTACAGCTCGAGACAGAAAAAATAAAATGCCACACCCCATACCACGAATGACCATGAGTGGATTGCCTATTGGGGTACAAGCGTCTAGTCCGTCATTCAATATTCAGCTGTTGTCCATTAAAGAATTTCCGCGTCCATAATCCATAATTCATATAATAACAGTAGCACCAAATTAAAAGGATAAATCATAGTATACATAAAACTGGGCTAATTTCCTGCAAGACAGAAGCGGTCAACAGTTTTCAGTGAGGCCAGCAAGACATCATGATGTCCCAAAAATAGCATATCCGTATCGCTGATCAGTATCATTAATCCATATGATATAAGTCGTTATCTAGAGTATGATGTATCACAGTCACGCTTTGATTGCGACTATTCATATGAACACTATGAGGATCTTGAAATACATAGGTTCATAATGCCCCTAGCCCCGGGTTGAACGGAATTACACACAAGTTACGAAACGTACCGCCATAAATCTTGCACATTACGCTCGTATTTTGCTATCAGCATGCGATATGTATCGTCAAATTTGAGAAACTTCGAGTGGAGGCGCTTGATGATATAGCCCTGTTTTACAAGTTTCTGAAATAATGTTTTGTGACGTTGGTTAACATCGTCATATTCAACACAGGATCTAGCAAATGCTACTAGGCGAGATATGTATACGCCATATGCAGGTCCCCCTGGTATATTTCTGTCCAGATAGGGATAGTTTACGAGGTCACTGGGGTCTTACGTAGGGGCAGATCATTCTTACTGGGCCGTGACGTGACTAAAAGCGGCCTTTAAACTTTGATCCGTGGCGTCATCCGTGACGTCATCAACCTCACTTTCAACCGCATTTTTAGTAATGAATTTGCCCTCTACATTCTACTGATAACATAAGAATTGAGCTATAAATGCCAAAATGTAAATTCTTCGGAAATTCAGTCAAACCTCGGAGCACAAGTACCGGGAGGTCTTCTATGCACGTCTTCTATACACGAGACTCGAGCTTTGTGGCATTTTCAAATGTCGTTTACGAATTTGTCACCTGTTTTCCAACCAGCAATTGGTCAATCCCGAGCTAGCTCATGCTTATATACTTAGTACTCTTTGAGTAACTTTTGCACACGGTCACCTGCAATGTAATCTTTCCGTTACACCTCTAGCAAGGTGGACTGTAGTTCTCTTTTGCAAGAAATACATAGCATGTTCAGTTGGGCCGTACGAAGTTTGGCCAAGATCTTCATTGAGGGGAAATGTTTTGGGCTGAGGTTCTGACAGAGCTTGCATATCAGATCGCTCGTCTTCAACAGTTTTCTATTCTCACTTAATTGCGTGCAGAACGTACATTCCGAGATCTTAGACTGATCGAATTAAGTATGACCTTGAGAAGATATATATCGCACAAAACAGAATCTGCTCTGGACAAAAACGTTAAGGTCAGTCATCTTCAAAACACCTCTGTACCATCACCAGCTGTATACATTACCATCACCAGATGTATACATAGTACTATTTTGAAAAATGTAGCTATATTTCTTCATGTTAGATTTAGATAAACAGTACACGACCTTGAACAAATATGTCAAGTTTAGTCAACTCGGTTAGGCTTACAGTCAATCAAAAGTTCTATATGTAATATCAAATTGGAGATCTTAGTTTTAATCCTTCAATTAATATCGCAAATACTAGAATTTGCGCCTGATAAAATAGGGCAAGGTCTGTCATTTCCAATAGGCTTCTGACCCATCCCCAGCTGCATATGTGATATGACTTTAGAATGCCTGACTATAATAGTTCTTGATATATCGTGTTCACGAAAAAGATGGATAGACGGACGGACGGACAGACGACACCGACCGAAACAATAACCTTCAGGCAAATTTACCAGAGGGGTAAAAACTGTTGGTTTGAAAGTGCAATATATCAGTCCCCAGAGTAGTGTATAAAAGGCATATCGGGCCTAGTTTCACCCGGATGTAGTGACGTCATGAGGCGGGTTTGAGGCGGGGTTTCCCAGTGGGGGTTTCCCATGACGATCGCGTGATCAAGGCATGTTCTGAGGAGACAACTCGAATGTTTGGCCGCCATCTTGAATTTTTGCCTCGTCTCATGTCACGGTAAATTGAGCAACATTACCCTCAAAAAACCCTCACATTACCCTCAAAAAACCCTCTAAGACATATAATAATAATAAAGATACCATATAGGTGTTGTACGATCTTATTATGACGAGTCTAGCATCAGTGCCACCCCAGGGTTGAGCGTTTATTGTCCGATATGTCTCCGCAAAAAATAAACAAACAAAATGGCGGCGCTTGCTATGGGGATTCCCTTTTGACATCACGACATCGATCGCGCCGCCCTCTGGAGGCAAGGAAGACAACTTCTGACTGGGCGAACCCTCTGTAGGACAAATGCCGGGTCATCTCCCCTGATTCGAACATTTGCGTCTTTACGGGGAATGCCTGTATGATGTATAGGGGTGGTCATTTTGGTCTTGTGGATTTTACTATGGGTTGTGGTTCGTGAAGGGGCATCTGATGGGCTGGGTGTGGGGTTGAAATATCGGCATTCTGCGCATGCGCGGTGGCCCAAGGGTATGGAAATAGACATTTTGGAGCTAGGGGAGTTACTAATGGTCCAATGGGGTCATATGAGGTATCAATGTGAAGCATTCGTGAAGGGGCATCTGATGGGGTGGGTGTGGGGTTGACATAGCGGCATTCTGCGCATGCGCGGTGGCCCAAGGGTATGGAAATAGACGTTTTGGAGCTAGGTGAGCCACTAGTGGTCCAATGGGGTCATATGAGGTATCAAAGTGAAGCATTCGTGAAGGGGCATCTCATGGACTGGGTGTGGGGTTGAAATATCGGCATTCTGCGCATGCGCGGTGGCCCAAGGGTATGGAAATAGCCGTGCTGGAGCTAGGGGAGCCACTAATGGTCCGATGGGGTCGAGTGAGGTATCAAAGTGAAGCATTCGTGAAGAGGCATCTGATGGGCTGGGTGTGGGGTTGAAATATCGGCATTCTGCGCATGCGCGGTGGCCCAAGGGTATGGAAATAGACGTTTTGGAGCTAGGTGAGCCACTAGTGATCCAATGGGGTCGAGTGCGGTATCAAAGTGAAGCATTCGTGAAGGGGCATCTGATGGGTTGGGTGTGGGGTTGAAATATCGGCATTCTGCTCATGCGCGGTGGCCCAAGGGTATGAAAATAGCCGTGTTGGAGCTAGGGGAGTTACTAATGGTCCAATGGGGTCATATGAGGTATCAATGTGAAGCATTCGTGAAGGGGCATTTGATGGGCTGGGTGTGGGGTTGAAATAACGGCATTCTGCGCATGCGCAGTGGCCCAAGGGTATGAAAATAGACGTTTTGGAGCTAGGGGAGCCACTAATGGTCCAATGTGGTCGAGTGAGGTATCAAAGTGAAGCATTCGTGAAGGGGCATCTGATGGGCTGGGTGTAGGGTTGACATATCGGCATTCTGCGCATGCGCGGTGGCCCAAGGGTATGGAAATATACGTTTTGGAGCTAGGTGAGCCACTAGTGGTCCAATGGGGTCGAGTGAGGTATCAAAGTGAAGCATTCGTGAAGGGGCATCTGATGGACTGGGTGTGGGGTTGAAATATCGGCATTCTGCGCATGCGCGGTGACCCAAGGTTATGAAAATAGCCGTGTTGGAGCTAGGGGAGCCATTAATGGTCCGATGAGGTCGACTGAGGTATCAAAATGAAGCATTCGTGAAGGGGCATCTGATGGGCTGGGTGTGGGGTTGAAATATCGGCATTCTGCGCATGCGCGGTGGCCCAAGGGTATGGAAATAGACGTTTTGGAGCTAGGGGAGGCACTAATGGGCCGATGGGGTCGAGTGAGGTATCAAAGTGAAGCTTATGTGAGGGGGCATCTAATGGGCTGGGTGTGGGGTTGAAATAGCGTCATTTCGCGCATGCGCCGTGGCCCAAGGGTATGAAAATAGACGTTTTGAGAGCTAGGGGAGTCCCTATTGGGCCGATGGAGTTGAGTGAGGTATCAAAGTGAAGCATTCGTGAAGGGGCATCTGATGGGTTGGGTGTGCGGTAGGAATATCATTCTGCGCATGCGCAGACGCAATGCGGAGCTCTCATCCAATCAGAAGCGAGTATTTCAAATCCGTCCCAGAGCTCTCAGCCAATCAGAAGCGAGTATTTTGACCCGGTGCATTATGGGCCATATCCAAGATGGCGGCACGTGTGTTCAAGATGGCGGCACATCCGGTGTCGAAAACTGGCCATTTCGTCGGGATGTGGTCACCTAGTGTCGAAAACTGGACCTGGTATGGGTCCTGCTAGACGTTTTGGAGCTAGGGGAGCCCCTAATGGGCCGATGGAATTGTACTAGGTATCAAAGTGAAGTATATTTCAAGCATGGGTGGGTGCATGTAAAATTTTTCCTGAAAAAATACGGAACACGGACTTTATCCTAAATTACGTGAAAATGCCTATATGGGGTATGGGGGGTATAGGACCATCCTGGGAAACCTACTTCTCGACATTTGCGGTATAGGTTGTGGGGTCTCGTTTTCTTAGTCTCGTCAAGACAAACATGATAGAAAGTGTCCCGGAGCGAATCGGTGAAATTTTTGAAAAAGTACGATATAGCCCCATATAGTCCCATACTGGGGGTATAGGATCAATGTTTGTCCCCCTGGGAAACGTACTTCTATACATTTGCGGTAGGGTTGTTTGGATTTGTTTTTCACGTCTCGTCATTTAGAACATGATAGGAAGTGTCGCGGAGCGAAACGGTGAAATTTTTGGAAAAAGTCACCCAGACCTGGGTAGGCCCATAGGCCTATACTGCATGGCTATGGGTGTATAGGCCCATACGGGGTGGACGTGTTGGGGTCTAGGTGAGTCCCTAATGATCCGATGGGGTCGAGTGAGGTCTTATTTTGAAGCTCTCGTGGAGGAGCACTTGACTACACTAATGGTTCGGCCGTGTTCAATAGTCTGCGCATACGCAGCCTGGCCGTAGTATAGAAAGCAGTCATTTTGGGGGGTATGTGGGTGTGTGTTTGGGGGTAGAGATGGGCTATTCACGGTTCGAACGGGCCGTGTGAGGTATCAATGTGAAGCTTGTGTGGGGTAGAGTCAGAATAGCGTGTTTTTAAGTGCAAGTCGCGTCAATCTGCGCATGCGCAGCCTGGCCGTAGTAGAGAAAACAGGCATTGTTGGGGGTATGTGGAAAGGATCCCATCATCAGAATCTGTCCGTCATCTATTTGACCCAGAATCTCTTTCCTCAAGGGAAGGCGTCCAGAGATATTGCCTTGAACTACCAATACTTTGTGTTGTTCTCCAATCTTGGTCCGAATGCGTCGTATGAGGTGTCATATTGTAGCAACGCCCGCCAACGCCAAGCTTAACGCTTCAACGCCCTGGTGAAATAGCTCAGAAGTTCTGATTTTCTAGATATTCCATGGAATTGACACCAATTCATCGAAATGCAGTGACGCCCGTCAACGCCCGTCGTTACGCCTTAACGCTTTTACATAACGCCTTGACGCCATGATATAGACCAGAGAGAGAACAACAACAACAACAAGGATGACACATGAGAGAACAACAACAACAAGAAGTTTTTTCATATAGTTTATTTTCCCCAATGTTACATCATACCCACGCTGGGGGAGCCGCGTTGGGTATGTTTACAACTCAAAAAGACTCTTGCCCAATCAGAGGCCACCATTTGTATCTGTCATATTCGTTCCTGTCCGTTAGATGTATTCTTGTCCAATCAGAAGTCTCCATTTCAGAAAGTTCCATCTTCGGCCATGTTCGCTCTGAACCGTTTATTCTAATCATCGGCGGGCAGGCCAGGATATCGTTGAGGCAACATATCCTCAGATAGTTTTTTGCGCATTCTGAGTATTCATCAGTGCACAAGTGACGCATTCAACCGATGGCAGTGGTGGATCAGCTTGGTAAGGAAAAACGTAACATTGGTCACCCTCTTCACTGTCCACTTGGTGTTGGGTCGTTGTTGTTGGGCCCATCCCAAGACATCCAATTGTTCCACTTGGTCCAGCATCATCTCTAGTGACCTCCGGTCATTGATGGTAAACGGTTGGTCGTACACTGGGTGGATGGCACTGGAATAGAAATAGCGCAATTCACCCGTCACCTTATGGCATAAGATGTACCCAAATGCTACATTTAATGTGAAGGCCGTAGGTTGGTCATTGAAGATGGTTTCCACGTAGCTGCGTAGACGGGTGAGCTTGGTCAGTGGGAAATTGTAGATATCTTGAATAGGGCGATGACGGTGGAAACAGTGCCGTGTCATGGTCCAATGGCGCCGAGAGATGTCACTCTCTGGATGATATTCGGGTAAGAGATCGCTAGGAACATTTATGGGCTCGCCCAGAAAATGTTCGATGTATGACGTATGACTCGAAACCGTAACGGTGGGGTCCGGCTGGAAATCCAGGCTCTTCCCAACTGTGGGTATAGGCGGGCTCTCCGTCATCGCATCACCAGTGGCGTTCGTCTCCCCGGGCTTATCTTCACTGGGTCTGACCTTCCGCGGCTCCTCTTCAGTAGGAAGTTGTCGCCAAAACCGTGGAGACGGGACATGAATCAAACGCTGATGCCGTCTTAACTGACTGCGTCGTTTGAAGAGTTAACCACAATCCTTACATTGTTCCGTCGCGCCCTCGTGGACTGAGCGTTCGTGGCGCAGTAAATGATCCTCCCGATTAAATGACCGTGCGCAGGTTATACAAGTATGTCGTGCACCGTTGTGGATGGAGGCCTCGTGGCGTCGTAAATCTTCTGGGCGAGTAAATGACTTCTGGCAAGTTGTGCAAGTGAACATCTTGGTGGTTGACAGAGTGTCTGATGAAACGGCAAGGCCGCTTCCCTTTTATAGCACGCTAGCTGTTGATCTATTTTTAGCACACTCAGTTCAACTACCTACCGGATGTAGACTGTTTCTAATCGTCATCGGGCAGGCCAGGATACCGTTGAGGAAACATATCCTCAGATAGTTGTTTGTGCATTCTGAGTATCTATCAGTGCATGGGTGAATACTTTCATCCGATGGGGGTGGTGGGTCAGTTTAACCACGAAGAACGTAACATTGGTAACCCTCTCCACTATCCACTCGGTGTTGGGACGCTGTTCATAGGCCCATTCCAAGGGATCCACAGTGTCCAGTTGGGCCAGCATCGTCTCTAGCGACGCCCGATTGGTGATTGTGAAAGGATGGTCGTACACTGGGTTGATGGCACTGGAATAGAAATAGCACAATTCACGCGTCATCTTATGGCATAAGATGTACCCAAATGCTACATTTAATGTGAAGAACGTAGGTTGGTCATTGAAGATGGCTTCCACGTAGCTGCGTTGACGGGCGAGGTCGGTCAGTCGGAAATTGTACAAGTTCAATATAGGGCGATGACGGTGGAAGCAGTGTCGGATCATGGACCAATGGCGTCGATACATCTCACTCACTGGATGATCTTCGGGTAAGAGATCGCTGGGAACATCCATCGCATCTTCCAGAAAATGTTCGTTGTTGTCAGGCGTATGACAGGAAACAGTAATGCTAGGGACCCGCTGGATATCTAGGCTCTTCTGAGCTGTGGGTATAGGCGGGCTCTCCGTGATCGCATCACCAGTGGCATTCTTCTCCCCGGGTTCATCTTCAGTGGATCTGTCCCTCCTGGGTGCCTCTTTACTGGAAAGTTGTCCCTCATGCCGTGGTGACGGACCATGAATCAAACGCTCATGCCGTTTTAACTGACTGTGTCGTCTGAAGAGTTGACCACATTCTTCGCATGGACGCTTGGGTGGCCCATGAATTGAACGTTCATGGCGCTGTAAATGATCTGGGCGCTGAAACGACAGTGTAGGCCTACATATCGTACAGCTATACCGGGCGGTTCCATCGTGCTTGGTAGCCTCATGGCGGCGCAAGTCGTGCCGGCGAGTGAATGATTTCGAGCACGCAGTACGAGTGAACATCTTGGTGGTTGACAGAGTGTCTGATGAAACGGCCAGGCCGTTTCCTTTTTATAGCAAGCTAGCTGTTGATCTATTTTTAGCACAATCAGTTCAACTTGGACGTCAGCGACAAGAACCCGGATGTAGGCGTGTGTGTATATGTGTGCTTGCGAGTGTGTTTCTTGGATCGGAGCTCTTTGAGCT
>JAVTVY010039254.1:0-16639 GCA_036873755.1 Hanleya hanleyi | reverse complement strand
CTTCAGACGGAATACTGCTTCAGTTTGCGTCGCTGGGGTCACCGGAACTGACCTTTGACCCCGGCGCGCAAAGGTTTCCACCGCGGAGCGGTGGAAACCTTTACACTGCGCGCGCCGGGGTCAAAGGTCAGTTCCGGTGACCTTTAGCGACGTACATCAAACAGAAGCGAGTATTTAAAATCCGTCACAGAGCTCTCGTCCAATCAGAAGCGAGTATTTTGACCCAGTGCATTATGGGACATATCCAAGATGGCGGTTCCAAAATGACGGATCCAACATGGCGGCTCCAAAATGGCGGCGTATGAGAGCTTCTGGACATGGACCCGATAGAAGTCCGGAATGGTGGAACATTCGTAAACATTCGGGCACTTTTACATCCGGGGACTTTTACATCCGAAGAGACACGGAAGTGCCCGAACATGATATCAGCTAGCGTGCTATAAAAGGAAAGCGGTCTGGCCGTTTCATCAGACACTCTGTCAACCACCAAGATGTTCACTTGTACTACGTGCCTGAAATCATTCACTCGTCTGCATGACTTGCGCCGCCATGAGGCTACCAAGCACGAAGGAACCGCCCGGTATAACTGTACGATATGTACGCTGTCGTTTCAGCGCCCGGATCATTTACAGCGCCACACACGTGCACGCCATGAAGTACCCAAGCGTCCATGCGAAGAATGTGGTCGGCTTTCAAACTGACCAGTCAGTTGCTGCGACACCAACGCACACGACACCCTGTTCCGCAGCCACGTTTGCAGATAGAAGAGCCCGTAGGCATCAATATCGAAACAAGGGGAACTCCCACCCATCGCACGAGGGCCGATGATGATGTCGCCCTAATTCAACAGTCAAATTCCGACGACAAGACCTTGGGCCAGATTTTGTACGACGTGGAGGGCAAAGTACACTTCGTGGACGAAGCCATAAATGTTCCCAGCGATCTGTTGCACGAAGACCATCCAGTGAGTGACATTTATCGGCGCCATTGGCCCATGATCCGGCACTGTTTCTACCGTCATCGCCCTATTCAAGATATCTACAATTTCCGACTGACCGATCTCAGCCGTCTACGTAGCTACGTAGAAGCCATCTTCAAAGATCAAACTACGGCCTTCAAATTGAATCTGGTGTTTGGTTATGTGCTGCAGCATAAAGAGACAGTCCAAGTCCGATATTTTTACTCGAGCAGTAACATCCGGGTATTTGACCAACCGTTTACCATCATTAACCGAGTGTCGCTAGAGACGATGCTGGAGAAACTGGACACCGTGGATCCCTTGGAATGGGCCCAACAACAACGCCCCAACACCAAGTGGACAGTGGAGAGAGTGACCAATGTTACGTTTTTCGTTACCAAGCTGACCGACCACTCCCATCGGCTGAATGCGTCACTCATGCACTGATGAATACCATAACATGCCGTACATACTCTATAAGTCTACATGTTGATCGTTGACGGTACGGAGGTGACCGAAGATACACGGATGTTACCGAAGATGTCACGGCTCGGCCCTCGACTTGGGGATAGTTGAACTGAGTGTGCTAAAAATAGATCACCAGCTAGCGTGCTATAAAAGGGAGCGGCCTGGACGTTTCATCAGACACTCTGTCAACCACCAAGATGTTCACTTGCACAACCTGCCAGAAGCTGTTTACTCGTCTAGATAATTTACGACGCCACGAGGCCTCCACCCACAACGATGCTCGGTATACTTGTACAACCTGCGCACGGTCATTCAATCGGGAGGATCATTTACTGCGTCATGAGAGGGTACGTCACGCGGGTGCGACGGTACTATGTAATGATTGTGGTCGACTCTTCAAACGACCCAGTCGGTTTAGACAGCACCAACGTTTGAAGCATGCCCCGTCTCTACGGTTTGGGCGACAACTTTCCACTAAAGAGGAGCCGCGGAAGGTCAGACCCAGTGAAGATGAACCCGGAGAGACGAACGCCACTGGTGATATGATGACGAAGAGCCTGCCTATACCCACGGTCCAGGAGGGCCTGGATATCCAGCCGGACCCCACCGTTACGGTTTCGAGTCATACGCCTGATAACATCGAACATTTTCTGAACGAGCCCATAAATGTTCCTAGCGATCTCTTACAGGGCGCCCATCCAGTGAGTGACATCTATCGGCGCCATTGGACCATGATACGGCACTGTTTCTACCGTCATCGCCCTATTCAAGATATCTACAATTTTCGACTGACCGACCTCGCCTGTCTAGGCAGCTACGTGGAAGCCATCTTCAATGACCAAGCAACGTCCTTCAAATTAAATCTGGCGTTTGGTTATGTGCTGCAGCATAAGGAGACAGATCAAGTCCGATACTTTTACCCGAGCAGTAACATCCGGGTATTTGACCAACCGTTTACCATCATTAACCGGGCGTCGCTAGAGACGATGCTGGAGAACCTGGCTAACGTGGATCCCTTGGAATGGGCCCAACAACAACGCCCCAACACCAAGTGGAAAGTGGAGAGGGTAACCAATGTTACGTTCTTCGTGACCAAGCTGACCGACCAACCCATCGGATGAATGTATTCACCCAGGCACTGATAGATTCTCAGAATGCGCAAACAACTATCGGAGGATATGTTGCCTCAACGGTATCCTGGCTTGACCAACGGTGATTAGAATAAACGGTTCAGAGCGAACATGGCCGAAGATGGAACTTTCTGAAATGAAGACTTCTGATTGGACAAGAATACATCTAACGGACAGGAACGAATATGACAGATGCAAATGGTGGCCTCTGATTGGACAAGTCTTCTTGAATTGTAAGTGGATCAAGTGGATAGTGGAGATAATGACCAATGTTGCGTTCTTCGTGGTTAAACTGACCACCACCTCCATCGGATGAAAGTATTCACCCATGCACTGATAGATACTCAGAATGCGCAAACAACTATCTGAGGATATGTTGCCTCAACGGTATCCTGGCCTGCCCAACGATGATTAGAATAAACGGTTCAGATGGCACTTTCTGAAATGGAGACTTCTGATTGGACAAGAATACATCTAACGGACAGGAACGAATATGAAGCATGCAAATGGTGGCCTCTGATTGGATAAGAATCTTCTTGAATTGTAAATATACCCAACGCGGCTCCCCCAGCGTGGGTGTGATGTAACATTGGGGAAAATAAAATATATGAAAAAAACTTGTTGTTGTTGTTGTTCTCTCATGTGTCATCCTTGTTGTTGTTGTTGTTGTTCTCTCTCTGGTCTATATCATGGCGTTATGTTAGAGTGTTAAGGTGTAACGACGGGCGTTGATGGGCATCACCGCATTTCGAAGAATTAGTGACAATTCCATGGAATATCAGAGCTTCTGAGCTATTTCACCAGGGCGTTGAAGCATTAAGAATGGTGTTGGTGGGCGTTGCTACAAGATGATACCTCACACGGTCCATTTGGACCGCGGATGGTCCATCTCTACACCAAATAACATCCTTCACTGCTATAAAAGGCCCACTTTCGCTACAACTTGTACTAATGACGTCACCAATGACGTCACAGATGCTATAAATATCCCTGAAATCAGGGTCTATACTCCGAGAGCTAAAACATGATACCCCACACGACGCATTCGCAACGCGGATGGTCCATCTCTACACCAAATACCTTCCTGCACTGCCCCAAAAGGCTCACTTTCGCTAATACTTCTACTGATGACGTCATCGATGACGTCACAGATGCTTCGGACATGCCTCAATTCGGAATGTACACCCCGAGAGCTACAAAATGACACCTCACACGACGCGTTCGGACTAAGGATGGTGCATCTCTACACCAAACTCACCCTCACGCACCCACAAAATGTCCACTTTCGCTACTACTCGTACCGATGACGTCATCAATGACGTCACAGATGACGCGGACACCCCTCAAATCGGAATGTACACCCGAGAACTACAAGATGACACCTTCCAGGACGCATTCGAACCGTGAATAGCCCATCTCGACCCCAAATACCTTCATGTACTGCCAGAAAATGGCCACTTTCGCTACTACTCGTACCGATGACGTCACCGATGACGTCACAGATGACGCGAACATCCCGCAAATCGGAATGTACACCCCGAGAACTACAAGATGACACCTTCGAGGACGCACTCGAACCGTGAATAGCCCATCTCGATCCCAAATACCTTCATGTACTGCCCGAAAATGTCCACTTTCGCTACTACTCGTACCGATGACGTCGCCGATGACGTCACAGATGACGCGAACATCCCCCAAATAGGAATGTACACCCCGAGAACCACAAGATGACACCTTCCAGGACGCATTCGAACCGTGAATAGCCCATCTCGACCCCAAAAACCTTCATGTACTGCCCGAAAATGGCCACTTTCGCTACTACTCGTACCGATGACGTCACCCATGACGTCACAGATGACGCGAACATCCCTTAAATCGGAGTGTACACCCCGAGAACTACAAGATGACACCTTTCAGGACGCATTCGAACCGTGATTAGCCCATCTCGACCCCAAATAACTTCCTTCGCTGCCCCAAAATGGCCACTTTACTTACTACAACCAACTGCGCATGCGCAGATTAACGCAACATGCATTCAAAACACACCATTCTGACTCTACCCCACACAAGCTTCACTTTGACACCTCACACGACCCATTCGAACCGTGATTAGCTCATCTCTAACCCAAACACACCCCTACATAGCACCCAAAATGCCTGTTTTCTATACTACGGCCAGACTGCGCATGCGCAGACTATTGAACACGGATGAACCATTAGTGTAGTCAAGTGGTCCTCCACGAGAGCTTCAAAATAAGACCTCACTCGACCCCATTGGACCATGAGTGGCCCACCTAGACTCCAACATGTCCACCCCGTATGGGCCTATACACCCATAGCCATGCAGTATAGGCCTTATGGGCCTACCCAGGCCTCGGTGACTTTTTTCAAAAATTTCACCGATTCGCTCCGCAACACTTCCTATCGTGTTCTAAATGACGAGACGAGTAAAACGAGACCCCACAACCCTACCGCAAATGTATAGAAGTGGGTTTCCCAGTAGGATAAACATTGAACCTATACCCAGTATGGGTCTATATGGGGCTCGGTGACTTTTTTCAAAAATATCACCGATTCGCACGGGGACACTTCCTATCATGTTCTAAATGACGAGACGAGTAAAACGAGACCCCACAACCCTACCGCAAATGTATAGAAGTACGTTTCCCAGGGGACAAACATCGATCCTATACCCTCAGTATGGGACTATATAAGGCTATATCGTACTTTTTCAAAAATTTCACCGATTCGCACGGGGACACTTCCTATCATGTTCTAAATGACGAGACGAGTAAAACGAGACCCCACAACCCTACCGCAAATGTATAGAAGTACGTTTCCCAGGGGACAAACATTGATCCTATACCCTCAGTATGGGACTATATGGGGTTCGGTGACTTTTTTCAAAAATTTCACCTATTCGCACGGGGACACTTCCTATCATGTTCTTAAATGACGAGACGAGTAAAACGAGACCCCACAACCCTACCGCAAATGTATAGAAGTACGTTTCCCAGGGGGATAAACATTGAACCTATACCCCAGTATGGGACTATATGGGGCTCGGTGACTTTTTTCAAAATTTCACCGATTCGCACGGGGACACTTCCTATCATGTTCTAAATGACGAGACGAGTAAAACGAGACCTCACAACCCTACCGCAAATGTATAGAAGCACGTTTCCCAGGATGGTCCTATACCTCCCATACCCCATATAGGCATTTTCCCGTAATTTAGGATAAAGTCCGTATTCCGTATTTTTTCAGGAAAATTTTTACATACACCCACCCTGGAACTAGGGGAAGATAACTCTGTTGATTGACAAGCCCCGTTAAGCCCGGCGACCTATATACCCCTCATACTCCATATAGGCATTTTCCCAGGTTTTTCGATAAAGTCCGTGTTCCGTATTTTTTTTTTCAGGAAAAATTTTACATGCACCCACCCAGCCATCAAATACCCCTTCACCTAGGCTTCACGTTGATACCTCACTCGACCCCATTCGACCATTAGGGGCTCCCCTAGATGCCAAAACGTCTATTTTCATACCCTTGGGCCACTGCGCATGCGCAGAATGACCCTAATTAACCCCACACCCAGTCCATCAGATGCCCCTTCATGAATGCTTCACTTTGATACCTCACTCGATCCCATTGGACCATTAGGGGCTCCCTAGCCCCAAAAAGGCTATTTTCATGCCCTTGGGCCACCGCGCATGCGCAGAAGGCCGCTATGTCAACCCCACACCCAGTCCATCAGATGCCCCTTCACGAATGCTTCACTTTGATACCTCACTCGACCCCATTGGACCATTAGGGGCTCCCCTAGCTCCAAACGTCTATTTCCATACCCTTGGGTCACCGCGCATGCGCAGAATGCCGATATTTCAACCCCACGCCCAGTCCATCAGATGCCCCTTCACGAATGCTTCACTTTGATACCTCCTACGACTCCATTGGCCCATTAGGGACTCCCCTAGCTCCAAAACCGCTATTTCCATACCCTTGGGCCTCCGCGCATGCGCAGAAGGCCGATATGTCAACCCCGCGCCCAGCCCATCAGATGACCCTTCATGAATGCTTCACTTTGATACCTCACTCGACCCCATCGGTCAACTAGGGCTCCCCTAGCTCCAAAAAGGCTATTTTCATACCCTTCGGCCGCCGCGCATGCGCAGAATGCCGATATGTCAACCCCACACCCAACCCATTAGATGCCCCTTCATGAATGCTTCACTTTGATACCTCACTCGACCCCATCGGTCAACTAGGGGCTCCCATAGCTCCAAAAAGGCTATTTTCATACCCTTTTGGCCGCCGCGCATGCGCAGAAGGCCGACATGTCAACCCCACACCCAACCCATTAGATGCCCCTTCACCTAAGCTTCACTTTGATACCTCACTCGACCCCATCGGACCATTTTATCTAGGGACTACTTTTTCTCCGCGGAAGCTTTTTCCCGAGACCGAATCACCGCCAAAACCGCGGCCAAACCGCATCACCGCGCATTTTTTTTTTTTGCCGGAACTTTTTTTTTTTTTGCACACCTCCCCAATAACCCCCCCACCTCCCCCAATAACCCCCCAATGCCCGAGTTGTCTCCCTTGCATCCATAGTGTAGAGATGGCGCCACACCCTCAATTGTGACGTCATAGTTACATCCGGGGGAAAAAAGGCTTCTACTGCTCTTTGTATACTACTTATCTAACTCCCGTCATTAGCGTACAACAAACTTTATGTCAAATTTATCGATAAAACTGTCAATATAATTTTTTGAAACGAAACGTCATCTAGTGGAAAACAACACCGGACTCTGCGCGAAAATAGTATACTATCGAAATCTTCAGCCGTATGAGTTCTAAAGACGAAAGTTTCGATATGTCGATCTGTCAAAAATGCTGGCCAAGAATAAAAAATAGATGGAGCTGTGGTAGCACTGATCTGTTGGGATATAGTTCACTTTCAATATATTAAAGGCATTAGAATTTTCAAACATTCAAGGGCAGGTTGAACCGTGAGTACACTTCAACATCTCCACGGTGGGAGGGGAAACAACCCTCTGAGAGAGGAAAGTGCATTCTGGGATGGATGTAACTACGATGTTGAGAGGAAAATGTCAGCTACCGGTGACCAAGGTGAGAAATGATCGCGTGTATTATGATTATTACGGGCGATAATCTTGCCGGATATTTTGCGTTGAAGGCCCATACCAACATAGATTCGGGATACACTTTTAGTCAGGTGGCTTAGGGTGATTTTTCAACATTACCGTTACAGGCCGGATAAAAGCGCCATATTTTGCATGATGCTTCCTTAAGGGCTACTGATAAGTTTCAGCCTAGGAGCCCTCTTGACTTTCCTTTATAATTCACGTGAAACACAAAAATCCAAGATGGCCGCCAGAGATGATAACATATAGATTTTCTCGCGTTTTGTGTGTCTTAGGAAGGGCAAATTGCTATCAAACTATGGCTTATTGAGGTATTTGAATCCGATTTGTTACAAATATGCACATTACCTATAGCTAATATTACCTGCAACTGAACCGTACTCAGACCCGGGGTATTTTGAGTCTATTTATTGCATTCTTGGGCAGGTGGGGGGAGGGGTGTTCGCTCCCTATCTATTTTCGCTACTCCTCGGGCTTGAGGACTGAAACTTTCCATACTATATACTTGGGCCAGCGCCTACCATAAAATACTTCAAAAAAATCAAGATGACCATCATGATGACGTCATAGTGATGTCATCTGGTCGGAAGACATTTTTCCGCCGATGTTTTTTCCGCCGATTTTTCTCTTAAAATATCACTGCGATGGAGAATGCTTATTTAGACAAAATAAATTATTCTTATGCACTTATAGGCAAGAAATATAACAAAAAATGGATGAAAACAATGAAAACGCTACTTTCTGAGGGCACTTTGTTGCAGCCACTTTGAATTTAGCCATGATCTTTACTCTTAGATATAGACGACTGACCAAGGACGTCAAATGTGACTTTTGATGGCATTTTTTTTAAATGGGTGCGCATGCTAAACTAGTTCGTTGTGTGGTAGGGTTCAAGGTGGAAGGGGATACTATACTATGGAATATTATATTGGGCTAATTTTCAGCCCATTTCCCTAATTTTAGTGATTAACCATCATGCGTTAATTTAAAATGTCGACCATGTGGGGTTACCCGTAAATCACGCATTTTCAGGTTGTCCATATAATATGCATTATTCTCGGATCATTGTGCAAATTTGTTAACATCAGTGGATCTCACATCAAAGTCTAACATCTTACACCTATTTTGAATCTGTTTGCATAATTTTCAGCTCAAAATATGATGGTTTAATTCAAATAGCGAACATGGGGTATTCTAAAAATCACACTTTTTCATGTTGCTTGAGTAGTTCAAGGCATTATTCTTAGCTCACTGGGCAAATTTATCAAAACCGAGGGTTCTCTATGCATAGCCTGAAATCTTCCGCCCATTTTGAATCTATTTACATATTCCTATGATCTATATTTGATCGTCAAATTCAGAGTGGCAGCCATATGGGGTCATCTGAAAATCAAAGTTTTCATGTTGCTGGTATAGCTCAAGCCATTATTCTTAGCTGATTGTCCAAATTATCAAAACCGAGAGATCTCTGACCATAGTGGAATATCTTGCACCCATTTCGAATCTATTTACATATCCCTAAGATTAAGGAATGATGGTCAAATTCAAATTGGTGGGCATATAGGGTCATTTGAAATCACACGTTTTCATGTTGCACGTATAGTTCAATGCAATATTCTTAGCTCATTTTTCAAATGTATCAAAACCGAGAGATCTCTGAACATAGCCTGACATCTTACGTCCATATTGAATCTATTTACATATACCTAAGACCAAGATTTGATGGTGAAATTCAAAATGGCGGCCATATGGGACCATTTGAAAATCATACCTTTTCATGTTGCTCTTATAGTTCAAGGCAAGTTTTTAGCTCATTGTGCAAATTTATCAAAACCGATGGATCTCTAAGGATAGCCCAACATCTTACGCCCAGTTTGAATCTATTTATATATCCCGAAGATCAAATTATGATGACCAAATCCAAAATGGCAGCCGTGTAGGGTCATCTGAAAAGCCTGCTTTTTCATGTTGCTCGTATTGATCAAGGCATTATTCTTGATTTCACATCATAGCAAAATACCTTATACCCATTTTTAGTCCAATTGCTTGTCTTCAGATTAAAAATGTTGGTTAAATTCAAAATGGCGACTGCAAGGAGTCATCTGGAAATTCGTGATTTTTTTCATGTTACTCGTATAATGCATGGCATTATTTTTAGACAAGGTACAAACTTGTCTCGGATGGCCCACCTAGACCCCAAAACGTCCATCTCACATCTGCCTATGCCTCTCGCATGCACAGTCAAAACTTTTCAGCGAAAGTCAACTCATAACCTCGAGACACCTCCCATCGTACTCCACAGCGTGAAACAGATAAAAATAGGATGCCACACTCCATACCGTGAAGAAACATGTCCACGGGTGGATTCCCATTGGGCCTATTAGGCTGGGTATATGTCGGGGACCCGCCCTCTAGTACTTGAGATGTATCAGGGTATTTTCAACCTTTCCTATTATGTACTGACTCGCGATCAATTGGATAAAGTGCCAGCCTTTGGCGTCTGAATTGCTGGTTCTACTCCCACCAGGATCATGGGGATTCCCCTTCTCTCGTTGCGTGTATTGATGTGTATGGGGATTTCCCTTCTCTCGATTCATATGTGGCTAGAACATTGACGGGGCAAGATAGGATTGACCTCTAAGGTCAATAGCCCTTCGGATATTCCCGGGGATGACCGAACATTCCCAAAGATTCCCATGCAGTGATTCAGGCGAAGCGACTGCTCCATTAACATTGACGTGACTGGGAAGCCAATTCACATTGACTGGGTACTTATCAACCGGTGCCGGAAGTGACCGCATCACCACCGGAAGTGACCTTTGATCCGAAAGTGACCTTGCAACGGAAGTAACCTTTGACCCAGAAGTGCCCTTTGGCATTGAACCGCAAATGACGTCGGCTTCACATGACGTCATCAACCTCAGCCTCAATGCGCGGGAATTTCATCTTTATATACTACTCCAATATCTCGATATTGGTCCTCCAGCGCGAAAAAGTGAATACAGTGTATTGGAAGCATTGCTATGCATGTCCAAAACCACGTTACATGGTCCCAGAACCTTTACTTTGGAACTATGGGGCCTTCTCGTGTCGCCCATAACCCAAGATTTCATCATATATGTCGGCCATCTTGGATTTTGGAAATGCCGAAAAATTCAGGAGGGCTCCTAGGCTAAAATTGAAAAATAAGCATAAAGGGAGCTACTTGCCAAATTTGGTGCTTTTATCCGCTCCGTAACGTTAATTTCGCTAAGCCACCTGACTATTTCATACAATGTATTTGATAATGCATATGACCAAGAGAACATGTACAACTCGGGCACTACATTTGCCAGAGCGAATCAACCGTGCCAAATTGGACAGAAAAATAGTGATTTAAAGAAACTGAGATCACCGAGAGCTTTAGTTTTCAGGTATATGAAATATATCGATGGTGTAATCATATGCAGAACGTTGTTCAATAGTGGCTTATGTGATTAAACGCTCATTCATGGGTTTAAATATTTGGCGAATGTAACCCGTTTGCAGGGAGGGTCACACTATGAATGTAGGCGATTGTAACGCCGATGTCAAGAGTAACAGTCACTTTCGAGAACACTGCTTCGTTGCCTTTCGGTGAATGTTTTTATGTGAATGGTCAACCAATGAGACCATAAACGTGATGTAAATATATTAAAGAATCATACGTGAGATGACAGGCTGTATGGGATCATATTTTGTGGAATGATCGCTTTCTGAGAGTGAGTTCTGTGAGATGCATTCCAGAAGATTCCAGTTTCTGGATGTGTATCACTTGCTCTATATTTCTAGTTCCATGTGAGTTACTGGTATCCCACTGTCATGTAGAAAATATCTTCTACCATGTATTTTCGAGAGAATAAGTCCTTCCAGGAACACGCGCTGTCAGGAAGAGAAAATATAGCTGGACACAAAATAGGGTGAAACAGCGGAGAAGAAACACTGGAGAACCTGGTAGGATGATAATAGCATCATGCAAATTTTGCAATAATATTTGTCCAATTGAATAACTAAAAAAACATATTAAACAGCAACACCTTCTGATTTGTACATGCTATATTCTAGATCTGAATACTAAGTTCACCGCTATGTTATTTGGGTTTGACGCGGTAGCTTAGATATGATAGCCGCCGCCTTGCTACAGTAGGAGCCAGTTTCAATCGAAGCCTGTAATCAATTCACGGTTTACCAAGACATAAAACTGCGATGCCAATACTTTTTGCCCCTTCCGTTTCGAATACCACCTTCTTTCGCGCTATATATCGCCCATAATATTAGTTACGTCAGAAGGATTGGGTCAAATTGACCAGATATTTTTGGGTATGGACGTGACGGACCCAAAGTTTTTGGGTCAAATTTCATTTTGACCCAAACATTTAGGGTCCTTTTGACCCAACTATTTTGGGTACGTCACGTCTGTACTCAAAAATTCTGACAGTGAGACACCATTTCTAATCATCACATATGCTCAGTGTTTGGGACGTTTTCTTAAACTCGCTCGCTGGGGGGATTTTGTTGGAGTGAAAAGAAGTCGTTTCTACCCCCAGGCGGAGTCTCCCTGTCCATGTTGCAGCAGACAGCTGCGTTCGTGTATATCTGGTGGAGGTTCTGATTTCGGAAGAGGGTGAGGTACGAGTCTGTGCTTTTCCGAGAGGGCGAGTCCATATTTGTTGAAAACGGCTACAGGGCCTATGTGATCGTGAGTAGAAGTGGTGTCTAACTAATATTATGCTCGATATATAGCGCGAAGGAAGGTGGTATTTGAAGCGGAAGGGGACAAAGAATGATCGCAGTTTTATGTCTTGGTAAGCCGCGAATTGATTACAGGCTTCGATTGAAACTGGGTCCTACCGCTGCAAGGCGGCGGCCTGGACCCTCGCCTCTTGGGCTGTGATAGTCGACCCCCCCTATCAATTTTGGCTGGATCCGCCCTTGGGCCTACCCGAAACCCCAGAAAATACCGTAGAAAGCGTGCCAGTAATCAAACCGTATGCCCCACAAAAGACACTGGGCAGAAAAACAACCAAAAAAACTTTGTTTTGTCAGCATGGGAACTGGAACGAATATTATAAACAAAACTTCACAGTTTTGTCCGACGTGTGTGAGAGGTTGTCTATGGCTGGCATGCTTCATGACTTTTCGTCATTTTAATGAAAATGATGTCCGATAGTGTGCGAAGGTAAAGGTCAGTGCGCGGTAATTGTTTGTAAATCACCATAGTAAAGTATGCGTTGTCGGCATAGCGGTGAGGGAATTGAATGGGGCGGACAACTAGTAAAGGAGTAAGTTTGATCGATTACCTGTTGTCTAGTTATGGTGGTTTGAAACATTTAGTTGATTTTGAGGTGCATGATTTTTGTAACCTATATTCTGATATACACAGTCCAATATCATTTATAATTGGAAATTTAAGGCTGACAGTAAAGAGCCCCCTATCTGGAGAAGTTAGCCAGCCCAACTCAGATAAAAAACCCAGGAAATGGGAAAATACTAAATCCGAACAATATATTAAAAATTTGAACATGAATGAAATTAATAAATTGCGTGAATATCTAACCAATGCAATGGAGACCGACCATGAAATAACGAAGGACAATGTAAATAGAGTCTCAGAAGAAATAGCTAAAATTTTGCTAAACCCTGCTTTTGAAACATTTGGTACTCAGCATTATAAGTATTCTGACTCAAGGGATGGCCACGACGAATATACAAGCAAGCCGTGGTACAACCAAGACTGCAAAGAATACAGAAAACGTTATCATGAAGCTAAATCTAAATATGCTTTATCAAAAACAAATCAAAATAAGCAATTGATCGAGACAGCAAGTAAACAGTACAAAAATGTATTACGTAAAGCCCATCAATATTATAGAAACTCAATGAGACAGGAAATCAGGTTAATGAGAAAAAGTAAGCCAAAAGAATTTTGGAACTATATTAACAAATTCAATAAGCGTTCAGAAAACGACCAAGTACCACTAGACACTATGTATAATTACTTCAAGAATATAAATGCGGGAACAGGAGATGAACGGGAAACAGATATCTTACAAAATATTGAAAATAGTGATCATCCTGAAAATGCTGCTATAAATGAGCCAATAAGTGCCGCGGAAATACGAAAGGTTGTGAATGAATTGAAAAATAACAAGGCAAGTGGGATAGATAATGTTGTAAATGAATACATAAAGACTTCCCTAGATTTTATGATCGATATATATGTATATTTTTTCAATGTTATATTAGATACTGGATATATGCCGGATTCCTGGCTAGCTGGAATAATTAAACCAATATATAAAAATAAAGGTGACCCAAATAATCCAGAAAACTGCAGACCAATCACTCTTCTGAGCTGTATGGGAAAATTATTTACTTCTATTTTGAACACTCGACTAGCATTATTTTTAGAAGAAAATGATATATTATCTGAAGCGCAAGGGTATTCAACTTTAGATCATATCTTTAATTTGCAGTCATTAATAGATATTATGAAAACAAAGAAGACGAAGATGTTCTGTGCGTTTATTGACCTTAGTAAGGCGTTCGATACTATATGGAGAGACGGTCTATGGTTCAAGATAATTAATAACGGTATAGGCGGCAAGATATTTACAATAGTGGTGAATATGTATAAAGAAATTAAGTCCTGTGTCAAAATTAATAATAATATATCTGGAATGTTTCCCTGTGAAACTGGTGTAAGACAGGGAGAAAATTTATCGCCTTTATTATTTGCTATTTTCTTAAATGATCTGGAAGACTATATGAAATATAATCGCTGTAAAGGTGTAGAAATAGAAACTGACAACGATGATTTCTACATGTATTTTAAGTTATTTGTATTGCTCTATGCGGATGACACGGTCATTATAGCTAACTCATCTGCAGAACTTCAACACTCCTTAGATATATACCATCAGTACTGTATAAACTGGAAATTATGTGTGAATAAGGAAAAGACGAAAATTATCATCTTTGGGTGCAGAAAAACCAATAACTTTAAGTTTACATACGATAATGAGACCATTGAAATAGTTAGTCATTTCAAATATCTCGGAGTCTATTTCAGCTCCAATAGAAGTTTTACTTACTGTATGAAGAATAATGTTCAACAAGCTACTAAAGCAATAGTAGTAGCGTTAACGCATTTGGAGGGCACTTTCACCCGGATGTAGAGGTCATTTGAGGAGGAAACGAGGAGGTGACAGCCAATCAGAAGCGAGTAAAATTTGACCTCAGAAATTTGCATATGACGTCACTGGCTCGGCGTTCTGTGGATGTGTGTGTACAAAATGGCGGCGTGTGTGGTGGTCAAAATGGCGGCGTGTGGGACCAAGATGGCGGCGCAAGGGAGCAAACGAGGCGGTGGGGAGGTCACGGGGAGAAAAACCCCTCACATTACCCTCAAAAAACCTCTAAGCCATATAATAATAATAAACATAATCTATAGGTGTTGTACCATGTTAATAGGATCAGTCTAGCATCTGTACCACCCTAGGGTCGAGCGTTTATTGTTCCGTGTATCTCCGCAGAAAATCAACAAACAAAATGGCGGCTCCAGGATGGTGTGGGGACGCCCTTTCCACATCACAGCGTCGATCCTAACCATAGCGCCATCTGCACACACTGACGCAAGGGAGACAACTCGTGTGGCCCAAGGATATGGAAATAGCCGTTTTGGAGCTAGGGGAGTTACTACTGGTCCAGTGGGGTCGAGTGATGTATCAATGTGAAGCCTATGTGAGGGGGCATCTGACTGGACTAGCGGCTTGGGCGTTGTCACCATTCTGCGCATGCGCGGTGGCCCAAGGGTATGAAAATAGCCGTTTTGGAGCTAGCGGAGCTACTAATGGTCCAATGGGGTCGAGTGCGGTATCAAAGTGAAGCTTATGTGAAGGGGCATCTGATGGGCTGGGTGTGGGGTTGACATAGCGACATTCTGCGCATGCGCGGTGGCCTAAGGGTATGAAAATAGCCGTTTTGGAGCTAGGGGAGCTACTAATGGTCCAATGCGGTCGAGTGAGGTATCAAAGTGAAGCTTATGTGAAGGGGCATCTGATGGGCTGGGTGTGGGGTTGACATAGCGTCATTCTGCGCATGCGCGGTGGCCCAAGGGTATGAAAATAGCCGTGTTGGCATGTAGGGGAGTTACTAATGGGCCGATGGAGTTGTATGAGGTATCAAAGTGAAGCCTTCGTGAAGGGGCATCTGATGGGTTGGGTGTGCGGTTGACATAGCGTCATTCTGCGCATGCGCGGTGGCCCAAGGGTATGGAAATAGACGTGTTGGGAGCTAGGGGAGCTACTAATGGTCCGATGGGGTCGAGTGAGGTATCCAAGTGAAGCTTATGTGAAGGGGCATCTGACTGGACTAGCGGCTCGGGCGTTGTCACGATTCTGCGCATGCGCATAGACGTTTTGGGATGTAGGGGAGTCCCTAATGATCCAATGGGGTCGAGTGAGGTATCAAAGTGAAGCTTAGGTGAAGGGTCATCTAATGGGCTGGGTGTGCGGTAGGAATATCATTCTGCGCATGCGCAGATGCAATGCGGAGCTCTCGTCCAATCAGAAGCGAGTATTTCAAATCCGCCACGGAGCTCTCGTCCAATCACAAGCGAGTATTTTGACCCGGTGCATTATGGGACATATCCAAGATGGCGGCACGTATGTTCAAGATGGCGACACATCCGGTGTCGAAAACTGGCCATTTCGTCGGGATGTGGTCACCTAGTGTCGAAAACTGGACCCTGTATGGGTCCCGCTAGACGTGTTGGAGCTAGGGGGAGCCACGAATGGTCCAATGGGGTCGAGTGAGGCATCAAAGTGAAGCATTCGTGAAGGGGCATCTGATGGGCTGTGTGTGGGGTTGAACTAGCGGCATTCTGCGCATGC